>MKEJ01070783.1:0-17661 GCA_001753735.1 Embelia ribes | reverse complement strand
GGGTGACTCATGTGATTCGAACTCTCAACTTCATGTTTGGAAGTCACGAGTTTGGTCATAAGACCACTAGTCTAACCCCTTGGGGTTTATTCATTTATATATATAATATTTACATATATAAACACGGGGGGAAGATAGAAAAGTGAGAAATAAGAAATATAAAATAGATGAGAGAAAAAGTTGGATAGTTAAATTTAGATATTTATCTTCCCGAAAAATTAAAATTTATATAACAATTTATTTTAAATACTAGAACAAATAATCTTCTGCAAACATTTTCTTATAAAATATGTAAATTGAATATATAAAAGTGATAAAATGTACTTCTCTAACTCCAATTCATCTGAGTCGTATATTTTGCTTTCGACAACTTCGGAAACCGAGAGAGAGAGAGAGAGATCGGCGGGAGAGAGAGATGAGGAAGTTCGATCCGTGGCCCGTCTTCTTCCGGCGTGAGTTCAGCCGTACGTGGCCGTTCCTGGTGGGCTTCGCCGTCACCGGCACACTCATCACCAAGCTCACCCTCGGCCTCACTGGTAACCTCTCTCCCTATCTCTCTCCTCTCTCTAATTACTCATCAAACCCTAACGATTCGTGTTGCAGAGGAAGACGCGAAGAACTCCCCATTCGTGCAGAAGCACCGGAGGTGAAATCTCTCTCTTGCCCCTAATTTGTTATGTGCATCTGAAATTGGATCTGTGTTATTAGGGTTTGAAATTTTCGGATATGGGTATATGGGCTTCGTTACTTTAATTGATTTAGTGATGTCTTTCGTATATGGATATAGTTGAATATATGTTTGGATTTGAAATTTTGAATTTGGTTATATGGGCATCGTTAATTTAATTGATTTAGGTATGTTTTATGTATATAGATGTAGATGACTGCATGCTGAGATAAGTTAAGGTACATGCTGAGATATGTTTTATGTATATAGATGTAGATGACTACATGCTGAGATAAGTTAAGGTGAAATCTGTCATTTGCCTCTTAAGTTGATCTGTGTGTATTTGAATTTGGATCTGTGTTTTTAGGATTTGAATATGGGTATATGAGCATTGTTAATTTGATTTATTTGGTGATGTTATTTGTATCTAGAGATAAATAAGTATATGCTTAGTTAAGTTGGTTTGTGTTGAAGTTTATTCTTGGTCCAGTTAACTGAGGATATATGAAAATGATGGATCTTGGTCGATACTTATAGGGCTTGTTTGACTGTAGTGTTTAAGCTCAAAAGATGTTTGCTTCCTCTTGCTTGAAAGAAGGTGTACATTTGGTTGTTTAGATTTTAAGTTTAGTTCTTATTTTGCTATTTTAATCTTAATAAACTAGAAGTTTTAAGCTGAATGGAGCTAGTTTTTTTTCATACTTGGAGAAAAACTAACTTTTTTTGTTGGAAGGATGCAACCAAAAAAACACATAGAATTGCTACTAAACCCCGTGTGATTTTTTTGTTTGAGTGCGGGTTGCAGTATCAAATTGTTGATCAAAACTTGGTGTATTATAATTATTTATGCATGGGGTCTTGTGATACAAATTAGATGAACCATAAGAATGGATACAAGCCAAAAATATTTGTAAGCCTCATTCCCCGTTTTGATGGCCAGTTGGGATAACTGTTTTTGCATCTGAGTAGTCATTGCGAATTTCTGGTGGGTCATACAGTTTATTCTTCTGTGCTTATTTTTCTTGATTGGAGTGCTAATTGCAGTGTGAACCATGGAAATGAATTGAGCACTAAAATGTTTGTAAAGTATGTGCTGCATTTTGACTGTCAGTATGGCAAGTCTTGTGATACATGTGTGCTGTTCATTGTGTGGAGGTACCTGTTAGTAGTTATTTCTATTGAGTAGTATGCCCCAACCATATGTATACCTCATCATGATTTCTGTGGACTTGAATTTTGGATACATGCATAATTTTACTTGATCTGGTTTTGTGATTTGTATGTGGGTATAGATGACTGTTTGCATAGATTAAGCGAGGTAATTTAAAGTTGCATCTTTGGTCCAATTGGTGTAAGGATACAGAAAAATGAAATATAGTGACATGAATGCAACATGCATTGATTCCAAATAACCACTCTTGGTAGTCATTGTAAGTTTCTATCAGGTTGTATGTCTCCTCATCTTAATGCATTTTGGTATGTATTTGAATTTTGTGGTCACTCATTGGCTGCTATGATCATCAAGCTGGAGGAATTGGTGTGATGTACATTCTTTGGTTCCCACGAGCATATTGAGAAATGAAAAGTACATGGGCATCTCACTTTCTTCTGGGCAATGTAACCTACATGTAGCTCGTCTTTTCCAACAGGCCTCTCCCTTGAGACAATTTTCAGAAACCATTTTCATACATGCATATGGTACTTCAAGAAACATCTATTTGGCATGGTTTTGAGATTTTGTACAAGATTACTGGGGACTTTGGTTTGACAACTAAATTCAAGATCTTTGTACGAGGTTTTCACCTTTTTTTTTTATATATTTTTTTGATGAGGAAAGGTTCCTCACCTTGTGTTGTCAGCAGAGAGAAAGTATGTCATGACTAATCCAACCTGTACTTACATCGTTTGCATGTTTGCTGTTGCAATTTGCCTATCATTTTTTTTTTTCATCTTCCAAAAAAATTTGCCTATCAATTTTTAATGCGATGTTTTATTTTTATAGGCATGGTTGTTGTTGACTTTTGCACATCTTGTTCCTTTCATTACCCTAGCTATCAGCCTATAATGGATAATAACGTACTTTCCCCGTATAAATTTCGATCCCATCAGCCTTCCAACCTTACTACACCAACTATGACATATTTTCTTGCTGTATGCTTTGAATGGGCACAAAGGTTTTGTGAAAAACCTTTTCGGAATTTAATTTTGTGAAAAACCGAGGTTTCACATAAATGGTAGTTTATGTTTCCCTAGTACTTTTGGATCCTGTGATATGAGTGTGCGTTCTGATGCGAATCCTGCTCTTTGGTCATGAAAACATGACTATGTTGTTGCAATCGCAATTAAAAATGTAGTGAGAGGCACCATTTGATGTGTATCAAGTTTTATGCCAGATGTTTGTATGGCGTGTTCATATCGTCACTGGATATTATTAGCATATTGTTATAAGTGAGTCCTTTGGTAGGGAAACCCTCAAAAATTATTTTTATGTTCACAGGGTCCATAAATTAAACCGATCTTTATGGATGTTAATAACATGTTTATAGATGTTTTTGCGTATATGTTTAACTAATAAAGGTTTTTGGTTTGTTCAGGTGAGTTTCAGAATGCTCCATTTTACAACAAATATGAGCATTGCAGTTGCTGAGTTGGATTGAGCGCCAGTTCTAAGATTTATTCCAGTGATAATAAATGACTCGAACGTTTAGAAAGTTGAGCTTTAAACTTCATTGTTTTCTTTTGGATTTGAATTGAAGATATTAATTCCTTTCTGATGAAGTGAATGCCTTTGGGTTTATTTGGCTATCCGCGAAGGATGGCATCCATTTCTTATATTATTGTTTTATATAACTCATGTTGCTTAGAATGCATATCGAGAGCAGGGGTGTTCATTTGGCCAGCAACTTGTATTTGGCCCGTACTCGGCTCACAACCCACTCCGCACCTTGGTCTGTACCTGCACCACTGCGTGCAGGGCTGGCAGTCGATTGGCCTTGTAGATCAGTCAATTGATTTTCTCCAATTATTAAATTTCTGATTAGTTAATTATAATTGCTAGTCGAATGCCTCTTTAGATTTTGAGTTAGTCAATCCACTATCTTGCTGTGGGATTGGTTGGCCTGCATCCGTACCGTACCCGCAAACGTGCGGGGCGAGTATGGACCCCATATTTTTCCTAAGTATCTGCAAGCTTGCAAGTTTGTGCCAGAGGCCTGCACGGGCCAAATGAACACCCCTAATCTACAATCATCATTTTGCGGGTTTATGTATTTTTTGGCTTGTGCCTGCCAAATGAATACCCCTCATTTACAATCATGATTTCCATTTGATTTTATCCCGAGAAATCCTGATTTCACCGGACATGGCGTCAATCCAATATATGCGGAGAGAGAATGTCACTGTCGCTAGATCAACCACGTGAATATCAAAAGCTTTTCAAGATTATTGGCTCGAATTAATAAATAGAAAATTTTTGAATAAAACCACCTCTTCTTATCCATCAACCAGTTTTTGTTGATATATGATTGAGTTTTTATTTTTGAATTAATAAATATAATTTTTTTTGGATGAATCTTGTATAAAAGATATGTAACTACTTATATATGCGTGGATTATCACAAATGTAAATGTATTTTTTATTCAAGTATGCAAATATATTTGTATTTTTTATTCAAGTCCGCTAATAAATATAAATTTTTATCGGTTTATAAATTCTGGACATAATTGATTTTGGAAGAACCTTGTATAAAAGGCATATAACTACTTTTACATGTGCGAACTAACACAAATGTACATGCTTTTTTTATTCAAGCCTACTGATGAATGCAAATTTATCCACCGTGAATGTATTAAAATTAAATTTGATATCCATTATGCGGTTCCTTGATACGGTAGTGTCCTATTGCTGATTGGGTCAAAGTGTAAAAATTTCTTAATAGTGGGTGAATAAGCAATTAATTACATATTTACTAGATACAACTCGTGTGTGTGTATACATATATATATACACATATACGCTTCCTTGTTGCTGAGTCGCCCCCAAATCGGTGATTGTGCTCGAGAATCAAAATCCTATACAACGATCTACATTGATACCCGGCTTAGAGGTAAATTCAATCCCGGCCCTTGATTTTGTATTCAATTTGATTATTTCGACTCTTCTGACTTTAAGGGTTTTGTAAAGATTTCTGATAGATTTGTCATTTGCTAATAATTAATTAAATATACTTTGAGTCTGGGCTTGATTGGTTTGAATTTTCTGTGATGGAAATGATCTGACGTGGTAAATATTTGTTCTGTGAATGAATTTGTTACGAAAATCGTGTGGGTTCGTAGTTTCAATGACAAGATCTCTTAGACTGGCATAATTTACTACCTTAAGTACATTATTTATGATATTCGAGTGAGAAAATGAAGTCTTTGTGGTGGGTCTTTTGCTGTCACCAGCATAATTTAGAACGGTAATATGTGGTTTCAAAATTTTCTGAGTGAGAAAATGCAGTCTTTGTTATCGGTGTTCCGCGACTGGTCGATCTGAGCTGTCCATGGCAGTCACATGTGGTGATGGTTTATATCAAATTTAAGTGAAAGTAGTACAAGATTTTTGGTCATTGCATTCCCTAAATTACTAACTAATTGTAATTGAGAGGAGGATCTGGTTCATAATTTCACTTGTGGATATGCAAGTGACCTTTCCATTATATTAAAGCCTCAACAACATTCTTTGTGTGTTTTCCCTTTATGTTTGAACCGCATGGTCAAACAAGTCGAAATACAAGTTATTTGCTATGTTGGTAACTTCAAATTCCCCATTTTAGAGGGCGAAACTCTTCGACCCTTTAGGTGGCACCTGGAAGCTTTTGACCACATATAGGTGAGGAACTTAAGAGTGTCCACATTTTTTTCACACTGTAAACCGGTGTATCTAAGCTTACTAATATTATCCTTTACTTGTACTTCAATGAATTCGACTATGGTTGTTGTCTTGATGAACTATTTGTTTGGCTCAGTTTCAATGCATATTTGAGAAGTGAAATCTGAATTTTTTTTATTTCTCCTTGTTGCATTGCTTCAAAATTTTCTAAATTTTTGGTTGAGGGTTGCCCATGGCCTAGAATCAGCCCATGGTCTAGAATCATCAGCAGAAATCTTCTAGCAGTTTGTTGAAGTTAGATAAATAAATACATCATAAAAGCTAATCATGTTCTTGAATATGTCTAAAGCCGCTATTCATAGGTTATTAATGCTTAAAGTAGATTTTCTTTTTAACAATTGAAAAAATTGCAGAAGTTTAATTTGTAAGGAAACTTGTTCTTATATTCGTTTGTGGGGCCAGATCGTTGATTTTGCTTGAAGAGTGCCTGTTCTTCCAAACTAATATAGTATAACATGATATTTGCTTTATAATGAAGGTTTTAGTTTAGATGGCAATGAAACCTTACAGTGTCATATATTTTACTTTGGAAGTGTTTACTTAATGTAGTGGAAAATATTTTAAAGAAAGACATTTTTAATCAAATCAAACTGGCCCTAAAAGTTATTTGCAATGATGAAAACCTCATGGAGTATGGTGTTAAGCCCAAAATCTACCCATGGTTTCTTTCTAAATTATGGCTCGACTACCTCATCTAACCACCCATTCTGGTGATTGCTATGACTGTTTTGAATCCAATTTTGTTTACTGATTGTAATTACTTGGTTTCATGTTTCTCACTTTGGATTTTTTTTTTTTTTTTGGTTGCTTCAGATGATTGATGATCAGGACCTCGGCTTCTTCGCCAACTTCCTTGGCATCTTTATTTTTGTATTGGTGATCGCATATCATTATGTGATGGCCGATCCAAAATATGAGGGCAACTGATTTTGTTTTTCATGTGCCTGCAAGAGTGTGCAATGTCATTTGAGATTTGTCTCGTTCCTTTTATACAGACAGATTGATTTTGGTGGTAGTTATAATATTCTCTATTAGCAAAATCCTTTATGGCTCTTTCTATCTCATAGACATGAATGATTTTCAAAGATAATCTTTCTAGTTTTTAATTTCTTAGTAGTTATCATGTAATGTGGTTTTTGCCTTTTTAAGTGCTATGTTTACTCTTGTGCATCTTTAACAAATGAAGATGAATACTTTGCGCAAGTGAATATGATGGTTTGAATGAAACAAGCAGCAAGGCTTTTTTGGTTTAAGATTTCATTGCATGATGAAGCTAGGCTGCTGAACCTATTTTCACTGTAATTTGGTCACTTGTGCATTTATAACACCCTTCCACTGTTGAACAAGGAATGGAACCTAGAATTCGAAAAGATGTTGCTACTTTGTTGCTATTACTGATCTAAAACGAACCACAAATTTGTGCAATGCTGTTACTATTACTTGTAACGAAGTTAATATGCTGTACATGCTTGCAAGAATTGACACATTTTTATCAGCATTATTTGTTATCGTAAACGATCAATATAACATGGTTTTTAGAAGCGGCCTGCGCATTAATTTTTACAGTATAGGGCAAAACGTGAAGTGGAGACGTATGAATGGTGTACAGGCATTGAAATTGCTAATCTAGACCTTAATGAGTTTCATTATCGTCTTGGCTTTTCTTGGCAAGAGATTAGAGGTGTAACTTCACATAAGGTTTTGAGATTATACTACTATTTAATTTTGGTGTTTTTGAGTATACAATTTGCTGGTACACCATTATTGTGTAGTATTACTTAGTTACATTTATAAATACAGCATACCAGTAAAACGCTGAGAATCGATCATACAGCTAAAGCAAGAAAAGGTTTGTGATAGTCCTATTTGAACCATTCAAGGTCAGAATGGGCATCGCACACACTTGGCTTGAATACAAAGTCCATGGGATACTTTCCTTCCAGAAACATATGCGTGAAAATCGCAACAAAGGTGTCGATGCTTTATATTTTAAAAGAAGTTTCTCTCACGGATTCGATCAAAAAGATGAGCAACAGAACTTTAGTGAAACGGAAACCACTCAGCTTTTACTTGTTCAATTATCTGATTACTTCGAGCTACTCATTTTATTCGACATGGCAGTCTCAACAAATACACAATATAAAAATTTGAAAACTGAATAATCAGCAAGCACCCCATCCACCACCACCAGGTGTTAATATCTGAAGAATTTCACCAGCCTGCACCTCAATAGTATTTTTACCACCCACATAAACTCGTCTACCATCCTTGGTAATAAGGTAATTAACCCCCCGGGCCCCATTTTTGCCCCCTTTCAATCCTCTGGGTGCATGAACACGCCTCTCTGAAAGAATGCTCACGACGACTGGTCGTTTGAACTCTATCTCCCTCACTAGCCCATCGCCGCCTCTATGTACTCCGCCACCTCCACTGTTCTCCCTCAACCCGAACTTATGCAAGAGAACCGGGTATCTCTGCTCAAATATCTCAGGATCGGTCATTCTTGTGTTTGTCATATGGCACTGGACCCCGCTCGTACCAACCCAAGTAGGCCCCGCTCCACTTCCACCTCCAATAGTCTCGTAGTACCCGAATGTTTCATCCCCAAATGTGAGATTATTCATACAACCCTGAGAACAAGCACACACTTGAAAAGCAGTTAGTACGACATCTGTTATCCTCTGAGAGGTCAGAACATTGCCTCCCACGACAGCAGCCTTGTCGCTAGGAGAGAGAAATGAGCCCAAGGGGATATGGATTTTCACTGGAGTCAAACACCCTTGATTTAGAGGAATATCAACATTCACCAAACAACGAAGACAGTAAATGACAGCTGCAGCTGTCACTGCCTCGGGAGCGTTCCAGTTCCCGTAAACCTCAGGGCTTGTGCCTGAAAAGTCGAAAAATGCTTCTCCTTTCTCGGAATCGATTGAAAGCTTTAAGTGTATCACGGACCCGTCATCCATAAAATCTTCCTCCTCAATGGTTAGGATTTGCTTTCCTGATTCAGAAGAAACCCTAGCAGCAACTGATTTGAGCATTTCCCTTACTGCTTCTTCCGCGTTAACCTGCACATAGGTCATGTAAGCTTGTACTGTTTCCAAACCATATTGCTCAATAAGCTCCTTTATAAGGGAAATTCCTCTTTGATTTGCAGCAACTTGGGCTCGAAGATCGGATAAATTATCTTCAATCCTACGAGTACCTGAAACTTTATGAGCAGATTCATCATCAGAACACGGGAACTTGAGAAGTTTAATGATCCCTTCTTCTTGAAAAGTGCCCTTTTCGACAAGTTTAAATGCCTTTATAGCAGCCCCTTCTTCCCAAATGAACTTGGAGAAAGGAGGCATGCTCCCGGGAGTAATGCCACCAATCTCAGCATGGTGCCCTCTACTTGCCACAAAGAAAACCAATTTTCCATTTTGGAAAACAGGCGTAATTACGGTTATATCAGGCAAATGACTACCACCAGAGCAAGGATGATTAGATACCAAAACATCGCCTTCATTCAAATTATCGCCCCAATACTCAAGCTGCCAACGGACGGTACTCGACATAGCCCCCAAGTGGACAGGGACATGGGGTGCATTCGCTACTAGCCCTCCATTTGGACCAAAGAGAGCGCAAGAGAAATCTAATCGTTCCTTTATATTTGTTGATATCGATGTTCTTTGTAGTGTCCGCCCCATCTGTTCAGCTATACCCATAAACCTGTGATTGAATATCGAAAG
Organism: Embelia ribes; assembly: GCA_001753735.1. Taxonomy (NCBI): domain Eukaryota; kingdom Viridiplantae; phylum Streptophyta; class Magnoliopsida; order Ericales; family Primulaceae; genus Embelia; species Embelia ribes. Next base: position 8,327 of record MKEJ01070783.1, on the reverse strand, counting down.
TTGTACGACGTCTGCAACCTTCTCAGTCAACTTCACCGTGGTTGATGTCGAATCAATTTCGATTCTAATGTTCCCATATTTGGTGGTGATGGCTTTACAGTTGGGTTCTACAATAACAGTGCTGTTACCATTCATGATTATTGCTGGTCCGGAGATGACGTGTCCATATCCTAGACCATCGAGCTTGAATAGAGGGGTATCATGCCATTTATTCTCAAAGTAAACCTTGTATGTTCCTTCAACTTTTGGCATACCCATAGAGGGTTCTAGGGCTCGAGGTTTGAGAATATTGGTAACTCCGATACCTCTAACCCTCACATCACATATAATGATATTCCTGTTCTGTAGCTTAAATCCATACTCTTGCTGAAAAAGCTTAAAAAATTCTTCAGCATAATCACTTTCTGAACCAGTCTCATTCATGATTTTCTTTACCATGATGGCAGTATCGGTTCCTTCATATCTCAAGTTCACATACGTTTCTGTTGTAACATTTCCCTCTCCGAAACCTTGTTCTTGCAACTTCTGTTTCACAATATTCAACAAAGTCGCTTCTCTACCAGAAACCTCTTGCAAGGATTCGGCATTATACACCGAAGAATATGGCTCTTGAGCCTCCTCGATTACATCTGCCAATCCCATTCCATACGCACTCAAAATCCCGCAGAACCTGTGAATTAGTACCTCTTTCATACCTAGTGACCTGGCGATAGCACAGGCGTGCTGTGGTCCAGCTCCACCAAAGCAACCAAGAGCATGGTTCCTAGTCTCATGGCCCTTCATTTCAGTTAATTGTCTTATTGGACGACACATGGTTTCGTTAGCAACATTTACAAATCCTTGTGCAATCTCCTCTACGGACATGTCCTTTGCTAATGGATCCTGATTCTTTCTGTACAAATTAATTTGTTTTGCAAGCTTTTTGAATTCTCCTCTAGTAGCCTCGATATCCAAGGGCTGGTCTTCATTAGGGCCAAATATTGAAGGAAAATAATCAGGAATAACATACCCAAGAACAAGGTTTGCATCGGTAACAGCCAACTCCCCACCTTTTCGGTAACAAACGGGACCGGGGTGGGCTCCAACTGATTCTGGCCCCACACGGAAAGCTCCGAATTGGAACTTTAGCTTTGATCCACCACCAGCAGCAACAGTATTTATATCAAGCTGAGGTGCTTGTATAATGGCACCGGCAATTTGTGTTTCCAAAACTTGCTCATAGCTACCTGCATATCTACTAACATCAGTGGATGTACCACCCATGTCGAACCCAATGAGTGGCTTTTCAGTTTCGAGCCCAAAGAGAGTTTGAGAGTATCCTACAACACCACCTGCAGGACCTGATAGCACAAGGATCGAATTGTTTCAGTGTCAAGGTTCAAGAACCATAGAAATAGAAGCATTTCAAGATAGTTTAAATAACATAAGCCCAATAATCAATCAATAAAAAACCTTAGAGAGTAAGTTTTGGGGAAAACAATGAAGTAATTACGCATGCATTCAGTAATGGTTCGGAATAAGAAACACAACAGGAACAAAATTTGGAAAACAATTTTGGAGAATTATAATTACTCCCCAGATTTAGGGACAAAAATCAGTAAAATTTACTGGTGTCAAAAAGTACGATGAAGTTGTTAAAAAATAAAAACAAGATAGTTTTCAAAAGGTCCATATTTATGTTCAACAGAAGTCTAATAACCTGAAATAAAGGAACTTCCAAAGTTGCACTATTTCCAATCCCGAAAAACTATGAAAATAGAAAATGAAAGTTTTGATATTCCAATATCAAAGAGGCTCACTGTAATTCATGATTGATGATGAAAGCAATTAGCAGTTGCTAAGCAACCAAATGAAGATTGATCCCCCACCTGAAAGAACTGCTTTGTGGCCAGAGAATCTACTCTCAGGAGCGAGCCCTCCATCTGATTGCATAAATAATACATTCACTTTCCCCAACCCTTCATCAAATTTGGAGATGAAGCCCAATAGATATTCCTTAATAACTGGTGTAAGATAAGCATCAACACTAGCCGTCAAACCACGAGGAACAGCCCGAACCATGGGGGTCAAAGCCGAAGAGAGAGAAACATGTCTAAAGCCCAAGCTCAAAGCTAACTTCTCGACCAGTAACTCATGCTCTGGGTAAGTATAAGAGTGCATTAACACCACAGCCAAACAGCTAATACCTTTCTCCAAAAGGCCTTTCAGCAGTGGCTTTAAAGCTGCTTCATTTGGGGGTTTCAATACTCTAACAAGCTCACCCGAGACTCCTTTAACCGTTATTTCCGAAGAATCTGAAAGTTTCTCCTCCTCATCCTTCACAAGCTCAATCCTCTCGTCGACTTCTATAACCTCTTCATAGAGATTTGAAGGCTTTAAAACAGTTAAATCAAAAATATTTGGGCGAGATTGATTACCTATCTGCAATAAATCCTTAAAACCACGAGTCACACAGAGAGCGATTCTCTCTCCCTTTCTCTCTAATAGTGCATTGGTTGCCACAGTAGTACCCATCCTTATCCATTCTATTTTATCAGTGGGGATTTTTGAGGTCCTGGGTATTTTATCACCTGTATATTCTTCCAAAATTCTACGAATGCCTTCAATTGGGGCGTCATCGTAATTAGAAGGATCGACAGATAAGAGCTTCATAACCCGCCCCTCCGTCTGACCCGGGATTTCGGCATAGACATCAGTAAATGTGCCACCCCTATCAATGCAAAACCGAAGTTTTTCTCCACTAACATTGCCCATACTGTCAGGTTCAAGGCTTAGCAAGAAATAGGAAGATTTCTTTCACCTTTTCTAACTTATTACTCAAGATGTGAATACCTGAAAATTTATTGGAAAGGAAAGATTGTTATAAGCCAACCCGACTTTATTATGCTTAGTTCCAGCTTGTTTACTAGAACTTTAAAATCAAACCAAGCTTGAGTCAGCTCATTTCAAAACCAATAAGTTCATCTCTAAAGCAATAGGATTTCAAACTGGCTCTCTACATGTAACTCACAGCCATGACAATGTAAAAAAGTAAATTGTAAAATACCTATCGCCACTTGGAAAAAAAAACTCACAACTCGTAGTTATTACAAAGTTATCACCTTATATTATTATCAAGGAATTTGATTATATGAGAAACTTCTCAACCTGAAGTATAAACCAGTAATATAGATATCGTTATATCTAATCTAAAAATTTTGATATCGTAATGTAGAATTTCCACAGATAGCTTAACAGGCCATAGCAACTTTCCTTTGCTCTTTCACCATCCTCGCCACTGAGCTTGTTTTTACCAAGCAAATATTAGCATCAGAGTTCTAGTAACACTCAAGCAAACCTATGTGCTTTCGGCATTCCCACAAATATATCTATTCTTATCTCCTAAATTTCAGTCCAAGTAGCTCAAGCCCTATAGTAGAGGTTAAAATATAGGGAATGCCCACAACAGATACCTTAAGTTTCAAAATAGTATTTGGGATGAACACTGGTCTCCTAGTTCAGGGTAGCAAACCCCCCTAATTTTGAGTTCCGGGGGCTACATAATACAGCCTAAAAAAAAAAAATTCCATTTAAATTTTGTGCAAGACCTACCATTTTAATCTGTGCTGCTAGTTTTATCCAATGGCCCAAAAGGGGCTCGCTGAAGATCAACCCTGCTCAGCCCCCCGGAACCTCCTCGTTTTTTAGGGAATTCAATAGTAGTAGATGTACTGGTGTGACTATCCCTCAAATTTAATCCATAAATTTTAGAATAGAGGCCCCTATAGAGTGATAGGTGAGAGCGTCCCACCTAGTAAAGGCATTTCCAAATCCTACCAGTACATCTGTCGTCGCCCCCTATATTTTTAATCCATATAACTCAATCTCTAAAATGTAGTCTAGAATATAGGGAATGCTTAGAGCATTATTCACACCAATATTTCTCTTTTAATTTCTAAATCTTATTTTCTAGAAACACATTTCTTGTATAGAATAGAAATGGGTTACACCATATTTTCTTAAAAGTCATTTCTATACATAAAAAATATTAATATACAGTAAAAAGAAGTTCTGACAAAAATATTTTCCCATAATATTGGTGTATTTGTTTTATTTTAGTGCGAAAAAAAATTATTTTTTCAGTAGAGAAATTATGAATAGTATATTCTCAATAAGAAAGACTGAAGTGGTACTCTCCACAATTTCTCATTCGAGAAATTAAAGGGGGAGAAAACCCCTGGGGTGAATGCTCATACACCAGACACCCAAAACTTAAAAATAGTGTTGGGGATGAACAATAATCCCTTGCTTCATTATAGCAAACCTCCATTTTTTTGGGTATTGAATAGTAGTAGCTTTTATAAGAATAGCTTTTTTAGATTTGGGGAAAAAAACACTGATCACCCGATTCACTGCTGCTTATGAGCACCCAAAAACAAAAAAATAAAAAAATAAATTACTGATCTTAACAAACAGAACCCTACTGCTCGGTATACCATATAGTCCGAGTCTAAGAAAATTTAGCAATACATACAACTTATGGCATGAATTTAATTTTCGATTGCAAATGGGAAATGAAACAAATTTCATATTTCGATTTGGATATTAAGTAAAAAAAGTCCATGCATAAAAAAAAAAAGGAAGATTTATACATACTTGGAAATTGGTTCAAAAATTGATCGTTTGAGATGAAGACGACTATACAGTAGGGTCGGATAAAGCAAGCTTAGATGTATATGACATGTATATCCTCCCTACTCTTTTTAGAAGATCCTCCTCCCATGATTCATTGCTTTGAATGACCTCCAAGATTCAGAGGGTAAAATTGTAAATGAACAAATTAATAAATAATTAAGCAAATCTCAAAAACGATTGTGAGGTTTTATATTTTATCAATTTAATTTCAAAATTTTATTTTTTTATGAATTTTATCAAATAGTATATTTTTTTTTCATTTTACCCTTCCCTTTTACCATACAAAAAAATAAAAATAAAAATAATAAATAATAATAATAATCGTAATAGTTTTAGATAACTTTAAAAAGTAGTGAGAGTTTGAAATTTGAAATAACATAAATAGTCAAATTTGTCCCCCTTATCAATTTTGTCTTATTTTCATTAATTGAAATAATGAAAAAGCGGTAATTCAAAAAATTTTATACTGATTTTTTATCCCAATATTAAAATTGAGTTATATTTTTTGGATAATTCAAAAAAGAAAGTGAATCTATTATTTGTGGATGATGGTAGTATATTGTTGTAATAACTTATATAGTATGTTTATGTAACGTAATGAAGTATTAATTGTTGTGGAATAGCTTGAATAGTACCTAAACTGAATTACACAGGAAACAACGATACTTTATAGAATTGCAAGGAATCTAGCAATCAAAATTAATTTCGTTGCAAATGATACGTCTTTCTGCTACGAATAATGGTTTCAATGTTGAATAATTAGCCGCTGTTAATGAACAAAATTTCATTGCCAATTGCTCTATATTTTGCAATGAACGTTTTCTGTTCGTTGCCAAAAGTGTATTTTTGCTTGATGCCAATGGTTGGTGTCAAAACTCAACCAAACTGTAACAAAAGTTAATTATATTTGGCATCAAATTCCTCGTTGCTAAAAAGCAACAATTATTTTGTAAACAATTATATTATTTTTTTAAAATAAATTTATTTGTAAGTAGTTTCAACTAAAAAAGAGTTGGCAACATGAGAAAATATTCGTTGTCAAAAATTTGTATATTTCATGGTGAAAACAAATTTATCAATGAGAGCGAAAATATGAACATAAGCAATTGAATGTATCCGATTTTGATCTTCATTCAATTATCTCGCTCTTGTTATACATCCTAAATAACTTAATTTATTAAATCTCCTTTCTAATTTTTAGCATAAAATATTTAATTTATAATTGTTAATTACTTTTGTATTTTCTAAAATTTTTCACTTACTCACAATATTTCAATATGTATTAATGAGGGATATTTTAATACATATTTTTCATTAATTGTTTTTAATGAGTATGTTTAAACCTAAAAGATGGCTTAAAAAACAAAGCGGAAAAATAAAATTTGAAAGACTGAAAAATAGAGTCCGAAAAATTAAGCGGCAAACCTAGGCTCAAACAAAAATAAAACTTCGCAACTATTTAGTCCTAACTCTGCACTTTTGAGTGCACAGCAGAAATAGATGAAGCCTTCTGCGGCGGGGATCAGGTGTCTCTCTCAAGGTATTATTGCTTCTCATTCTCATCCTTTCTCTCTCTTCTTCAATTTTTTAGTTTATAATTTTGAATAATTGTAGAATAAATTTGAATGATCCTTGTTGCAATTGTGCAAATCTGTAGATTTTGATTGGCCTGTTTAGAAGCTATCTTGTTTATGCTATTCTTAATACCTTAGTTTTTAAAGATATAAAGTCAAATCATCAAAGCAATCACTTAGAATTTGAAGTTAGTATTGATTCATTATTTTTTAAAAATAAGTCACCAATTAAAAATCACAGTGTGCTCAAACATAATTTTATTGCTTACTACATGAGCTCATATATACGTGTGTGCGTACAGATGGACCAAAAGAGTAGATAAAAAATAATACAATGGTACAAGTAAAATATAATTCTAACATACCCCCCAAGTTGGAGAATGAAGATCAGTAATGACCAACTTGCGAGAGAAAAATTAATGGGAATCACGACCAAGAAGTTTGGTAAAAATATCGGCAAGCTGAAGCTGAGTAGGAGTATGAAGCAGACAAATCAAACCAGACTGTAGTTTTTCATGAACCGTATGACAATCGATCTCAATGTGTTTGGCTAGTTCATGAAAAACTTGGTTATGAGCAAAGTAGACGGTGGAGCGGTTATCACAAAAAAGGCAAATAGGTTGAGAAACAAAAACTTGAAAATCTCGTAGTAAGTCTGATAACCAAACCTACTCGCAAGTAGTAGAAGCCATAGTACAATATTCTGCCTCTGCCGATGAGTGGGAAACCACATCATGTTTCTTGAAACATTAAAAAATGGGGCTGGAGCCCAAATTAATAAAAAACCCAATAGTAGAACGACGAGTCGTAGGACAACTGGCCTAATCAGAATTAGTATAAACGGTCAAATCTATAGAACAATGAGAGAAAAATAATGAGTCACGACTAGGTGAGCCCTTAATGTAGTGAAAAATACGATAACCATGTTGAAGATGTTTATCCCGAGGGGCAGTCATATATGGGCTAAGTTAATTAACTGAAAAAGTTATATCAGGATGCGTAATAGTCAAGTTAAGTAAACGACCAACCAGATGATGATAAATACTCAGATCTACCAAAGGAATACCATCACCAGGGCGAAGGTGTAGATTGCGCTCCACAAGAAAGGTAGCTGAACGAACCCTCAACTGGCCAACGTTTGATAAAATATCCAAAACATATTTCCGTTGTAATACAAAGATACTTGAGGAAGATCAACCAACCTCTAATCCAAGAAAATACTTTAACGGTCACAAATCTTTAGTGCGAAAATGATCAGCCAAAACATTCTTAATTGCAGAGATGTTATTAGGATTATTCCCAGCTACAGATTATCAACATAACAAGAGCTGCAGTAAATGAAGAATCAGTGATACAAGTACAAAGAGAATGATCTGATAAAGACTGATGATAACCTGTTGAGAGGAAAATGGATGACATTTTAGAATACCACTATCATGATGCCTATTTAAACCCATAAAGGGAATTATGAGACGACAAACACAAAACTCCCTCTGTCGTAAAAGCCCGGGTTGCAAAGTCTTATAAACTTCCTCATGGAGGTCACCGTATACAAAAGTATTACTAACATCCAACTGATAGAGATCCCAATGAAGAGCAACGACAATAGCTAAAGGATAACGCACAATAGGCAGCTTGGCAACATGGGCAAATGTATCATGGTAGTCAAGTTCCTCAAACCCTTAGTAATAAAACTTGCCTTATAGCGCTTGATAGATGTCATGCTCCACAATCCGTGACCCATGGTCACGAGTTCTTAACAAAAGAAAAGAAGAAAATCAAAAATAAAGAAATAAAATCATTTATGCCGATCACATCGTATATACAATAACGAAATATAAAACGACTCCAAAAGAAAGGAAGAAAGCTAGAGCCAACTCCATAAAAATGTCGCGCCCCCCAAATCCCAACCACCCGGGACCCAGGGTTGCGAGTGTGAAAACCAGAACCAAACTCACAAATCAACAATAACTAACTAACAATAACCCAATCTCAGATAAAATTTACAGAAAATTCGACAGCGTAACTGCAGTAAATCTAAAAACCATCCAATTGCAGTACCTGTCAAATATATAACAG
>MKEJ01070781.1:0-10892 GCA_001753735.1 Embelia ribes | reverse complement strand
TGTCAACACTAAATAAATAATAACCTTAAAACAAAAAAATTACTTGAAATTTTTAGGACTTTACAGGTGACTTACATACCAACAGGTTAAGGTGGAATATAAGCGTCTTGGGGGATTTCTTCAATCATTGCTTATTCTTGAGTGGAAATGGGAATGGATTACAATGGACTTTGTTGTGGGGTTACTGAAGTCTAAACAGGGCTGTGATGTAATTTGGGTGATTGTTGATTGGATGACTATGTCGGCGCACTTTCTTCCTATCTATACTACTAACTCTGTTGAGAAACTATATCGGAGGTATGTTGATGAGTTTGTCAGCACACTTTCTTCCTATCTGTACTACTAACTCTGTTGAGAAACTATATCGGAGGTATGTTGATGAGATTATTTGCTTACATTGGGATCCCATATCCATGGTATAGGATTGTGACCCTCATTTCATTTTGCAATTTTGGTCAAGCCTCTAAACAATTTTTGGGACAACTCTTGCATTGAATATGGCGTTTTATCATCGGACGGATATCCAATATGAGAGAACATTCAAACCTTCGAGGATAGAGCACGTGAGCTTGATAGAGTTTGCATACAATAATAGCTATCATTAAATCATTGAAATAACTCATTTAGAGGTTTTGTATGGTCGACTTTGTCGGTCTCTCATTTATTGGGCTGAGGTAGGCAATAGTAAGTTATTGGGTCCGGTCTTGGATTGATAAATGACCCAAAATGTGTAATTGATTAAAAATCTTTTGGAGATGGCATAGAGTAGACAAAAGTCTTATGCAGATAATCGTAGACAACCTTTAGAATTTGAAGTTGGAGAATGCATTTTCCTAAAAATTTCCCAAAAAAGGGGCATTATTCGCTTCGGAAAGAAAGTAAAACTTTCAACTTAATTCATTGGTCCATTTCTCATTCTTGAAAGAGTTGGCAAGGCAGCTTATTGGTCGGATTTGCCGCCTCATGTTTCTAATGTGTACTCGGTCTTGCATGTTTCCATGATTCAAAAATATATTCGAGATGTATCTCATGTGATCAATTTTGATGACCTCCATGTCGAAGAGGATATCTCGTATGAAGTTTGTCTTATTTGGATATTGGATGTTAAAGAACAAATGCTTTAGCTATATTCAATACAGTTGGTAAAGGTTTTATAGAAAAGTAGCCGGGCCGAGGAAATGACTTGGGAATGAAAAGATGGAATGTGGAATAAATATCTGGAGCTCTTTGTTGATTCCGACACATTATTCTTCTTTTTCTTAGTTTATACTAATTTTGGGGACGGGATATCCTAACAAAGGGAGGATGTAATGTCTCGGAAATACTTATAAAATTTTCACTTTTAATAAATAATATCATTATGAAAGTTAGTATATTATTTATTGCATGACGGTGCATTCATTGCCTTCGATTAGTTTATGGATTTGTAGACATATCAGGGTTAATGCTTTATTATTTGTATTTGTGTTTCAAGGAAAAAGTCTGAAAATAGGGGTGAGGGTCGGTATATAGGGATGGTGTACGGGTACACATAGAGTGTTGGTATATAGGATCAGTGTACCGGTACACAGAGTAATATTTTTTGTTTTATTTTTTGTTTCATCTGAAAGCTGCCACACAAATCTGGGTACCAGTAAATAGTTGAGCACCAACACATAGATTCTAGGTACCGGTACACCCAATCATATAAAGGTGTGGCTAGCTGCTTTATACACGAAATTCAACATTTTCTCCTCATTTCCTTTTTCATCTGATTAGACAGAGAAATTGTGTGTGGTGGGAAAATACTAAGCTCTAATTTCTTGGCTCGACTTCATCTATCTAGAGCCATTGAATATTGAAACAAAATTCATATTTGTGGTCCTTAGAAAGAGGGGAACGATTAAGGTAAGTTTTATCTTTCATCCCATTCGTTCATTTTTCTTTGATTTCCGAAGGTATGTGGAAATAAATTAGTCAATCTTGTTCCTTACCCCATTAAGATTATTTTTATGTCTATGTTCGAAGCGATCCGAATTCACCACCTATATCATTTTAGCAGCCAAGATTGGGGGAAATTGGGGCTTTTTAGCATGAGATTTTAAGGGGCATTCAGAAGACTAATAAGGCACAAGTAGATAATGAACTCTACTATAATTTCTACCGTTTGTGTCTAAGTGACATGTAGACATGTCTAGGACTCGTTTTGGTATTAATTATTGGTATAATGGCTATCCATGTATAGAAGGATAAATTAGAATAATTTGCATATATGAGTATTTTCATTTTATTTAAATTCATTGGTATGGATAATACCTAAGAGAGCTCGGTTATGCTCCAATATAATTTCGAAATTAATTTATATACATAAAAATTGTTTATGTTTCACTGACAATGCAGTGATAAAAATTATATACAGGGAGCATGAATATGTTCAAATCATTATTTTTATGTATTAAATTTACCCAATAGAGCATGTGCATTTTTATATACATTGACATACAATATATATTTATAAGCATTCATTAATTTAAATGGTATCATGCATTAATCAAATATTGGGATAGAAAAAACATATGCATTGGGAAAATGTGGATTGAGTCATGTTCTATTTTTTTTCGAGACTAGGTCACTTTTTACTATATAATTAAAAATACCAATTGTGTAACCTTTTGACGGAGTCAGGAGTGTTCGACAGAGTCAAACCTATGAATCATGACATTATGCTTGTCTCTTGCTGTTTCATACAGAACACAACCCCTTTTGGAAATGGAATTTGAAATACTGAAAAAACCTTAGTCCCAAATTTTATTTAAAGTCTTGAGTTGGAACTCACTTTTATGGCATCGCATTGAGCATTTGGAAAGCAAACGGATGTTTTGTTTATGAAAAATGAAATTAAATTCAAAATGGATTATTTTGATTATAGAATAGATTTTGGAATTCAAAATGGAATATTTTGAATAAGGAAATTGATTTGATAATAAAAGAGTTATTTTGTTTATGACTAGGAAATTTGGATATAAAATGGAATGCTTTGAATATTGTAGTGGATGTTGGAAATTCAAAAAGAGAATTCGGAAATGGGAAACTTGGAAATAGAGTGAAAAGTGGCATCGCTTTGGCATCATGGGAACATTATACATATCATGTGCATTTATACCATATACCGCATACTTTCAACTTTATCGTTTAATTAATTGTCTAACTCATATTTCTTTTCTCTATCTATTTTGGCTTATTGATTTTAGGTGCGACGGACCACTATGATTATGGGGGATAAGATCACGCTTTAGACAAAAAGCCTATTTTGGATATTTATTTTTGAATAGACCATTTTAAAAGGGAATTGATATATTATTATTTGGACCTTCAAATATATATATTTTATTTTGGGCTTGGAAAATACTTACCTTGATTATGTATGCACGTACACTTTCCCTTTTTAGCTACTATATATAGTTTTGGACATGGGAATACTGTAGCTGAAGGATTATGTATATGATATCAAACTTTGAACGATTGTATAAATCGGAGAAGTTGGCATACAAATGTTGTATTTTGGTATTATCTATTTCTTTTTCTTATTTACATTACTATTATCTCATGTCCCCAGGTGGAGGGAAATCCTAGGCGTGACAACAGTAATTTAAAGATCTACAATTTTTTTTCATTGACTAAGACCAAATTCTAAGCGAAAAAGGGTCAAAATAGCTACAGACTGTTGAGTTGCAGTTCAAACCATCCCAACAACCTACGATCAATGCCAATTGGCAATAGTCAATGGCTGTCTGTTGACGAACACATGACTACTGACGGTTACAGCCATGTTAGCAGGCGGACTTCAATCAAGGTTTGGCTACCTTATCCCTTATCAAACTTGAAGACTATAAATAAGAAGACCTTGAGGAGGAGTTCAATTATTCTAGCAAGCCTTGAGCTATCTACTTCTCTCTAGTTATCTACACTCTTACTGGACTTTGTTCTTTCACTTTCAAATATAAACTTGGAGGCTTTTGTGGCTCAAATTTATAGTCTAAAGTTGTATTAGATACTACACTTGAAGTGGTAGGGGTTTATTTCTATCTTGATAAACCATCTCAAATAGAAAGGTGATAACACATGTGAAGCTCGTCGTTGGTGTAATCGTTTCGTTGGTGATAACGGAATCTCAATCTCTTTGATTTGAGAGAGTGATGTAGGGGATCAACGGATTTTTGGCCGAACCATTATAAAATTCGTTTGCAATCTCTTTTTCATTATCTTTATTTAATATTGCATTCTCTATTGATTGCATATTTATGATAATCAATATTTGCCCAAAAAAGGGGGGGCAACGGTTATAATCAAGCAAAAAAAATAGATTTTGATAAAATCTTTGCACCAGTAGCTAAACTAGAAGCTATAAGAATGTTAGTAGAAAATGCCTCATTTAAGAATTTCAAAATTTATCAAATGGATGACAAAAGTGTATTTTTAAATGGGTATATAATGGAAGAAGTATATGTTAAACAATCTTCCGGTTTTGAAGATTTTGAAAATCTGATTAATTCCATAAATTAAACAAAGCACTTTATGGCTTGAAACAAGCTCCTCGAGTTTGGTACAAAAGGTTAAGTAAATTCGTAATTGAAAATGGGTTTTGTAGTAGTAATATAAACACTACATTATTCATAATAATACATGAAAACGATATTTATGTTGATGACATTATATTCGGTGTTACTAACAAAAATATATGCAAAGAGTTTTCAAGTGTATGCAGTGCAAGGAAGGAGAATTTGAAAGGAGTATAATGAGTGAATTGGCATATTTTATTGATCTTTAAATTAAACAAGCAAAAGAAGGAATTTACACAAGTCAAACAAAGTACACTAAGGACTTGATCAAGAAATTTAAAATGGACAATGCAAAGCCAATGATAATACCAATGAGTCCAACCTTGAAGCTTGACAACGATTTAACGGGTAAGAGCATTGATAAAAAATTCTATCTAGGTATGATCGGATCACTTTTATATTTAAGTGTTAGTAGACCCGAAATCATTTTCTAGTATATACTTGTGTACTAGATTTCAATCATGTCCAAAAGAATAAATTATAAGTGTTGTTAAATGAATATTAAGATATCTAATATGGACAGTAGACTTAGGACTATTCTATTCAAGGGAAACAAATTTTTAACCTAATTGTATATTCCGATGTCGACTTCGCTGGTAGTCGTACTGATCGGAAAGTGCAAGCGACAAATGTAACTTACTAGGTCATGCATTAGTTTATTGGTTTAGTAAGAAATAAAATTACATTGCACTCTCTATTGCCGAACCTTAATATGAGGAAGTTGTTACACAAAATATTTTAGATGAAACAATAGCTAAATGATTATGATTGTTCATTTGATAAAATTTCAATTTTGTGTGACAATACTAGTACAATTAATTTATCTAAAAATCCAATACAATATTCACGTTTTGAACACATTGATATACGTCACCATTTCCTTCGTAATCATTCCAAAACTGGTGACATAATTTTAGAACATATAAATATTGAAAATTAATTTGCAGATATATTTACAAAAGCCAATACATGAGTACGAGTTCTTATTTATTAGAAGAGAATTGGGTATGCTTAATTGTTAATTTTTGTACAAAAGAAAACATAAAGAGAAATTTTGGAAAGTTGTCATTATGTCCAGCTAGTTGGTATGTATTGGCAAAAACGGTACAATTTGTTTCCACCTAAAAATTTTTATATTTTGTCCAAAAACATATTTACCAATTTAAAGGGGTTGTGAAATATTAGAAACAACGAATATAATGTACACCATTGTTTTAGAAAGCCAGTTCAATCTACAGGTCGGGTCAGTTAAATATATAAGACCTAAAGTCTGGTTTATTTTAACAAAACCATTGAACTAGAACAGACAGTTTTAGAAAATTAGTGCCGATTTTTACTTGAACCTGCTTGTTCAATTAGGAAATTTAGAAAGCTCTTATTTTTCCAAAATTAATACTAATTAACAAACAAGATTGTGGATCTAGTTAGAATCAAGGTATGATTGAATAATATTGTATCCCATAATTAAATTGTTAAGATTTGTGTTTACATATTGTCACAAAACTTTCTCATCATGTCATTCTAATTTGTGTGTGTGTGTCTATATATATATATATATATATTTGTATAAATATAAATGACAAACTCCTACTAATTTATCACCTACAGAGATAATAAATTGAAATAGTATTTTTTTGATTATGTGAAATAGAATTCATTAGCATTACAAAAAATAATTGTTATCTTATAAGAATTATAAACAACTGTATCGATTTTTCTAAATTATTTTGTCAGTCTTTATCTAATAATTTATATATGACATCATGGGTTAATTCCGGTTTTATAACGCATTTTTTGGGTCAATGAACGATCTAGATTTTAAAACATTGATGCACATCCGTAGAAAAAGTAGAATGGACGGAATTTGTACCTATCAAAATCAATTATTTCTGATATTGTGTATCCGTCTCTATGACGTGAGGGGCACAATTCAGGTACTTCTTGTACCTGCAAAGCGTAGTACTTTTTATTTTTTATATTTTTTATTTCCAACTCAGCCTACATCCTTTTCATCGAATCATGGTGAGCCATGTGCACTTAGGGAACTCACTAAAAAATATATATATATAATAACTGTTAAAAACTTATTCATAATAACCAAATTAAGTATTGAAAGAACACTGAGCTCCATGTTATTTTGCTTCTAAATTCTACCATAAAAATAGCAAGTAATGGAATGATTATTAGGTCCAAACAATAGAGTATGATTATAGGCGTTGACCACTAAGTTTATTTCTTAAAACTTATTGAGTAGAGGTAGAGAGATTTCTTAAAAAATGTGCAATTCCGTATCCACTGATCATGATCGGCACTATCTTATATTCTCATTTCTTAGTTGAAAATTTTAATATGTAATTACAGTCCTCCATTTATGAGGTCAATGAAAAGGATGTGAAGATGAACTCATACTCCTAATGCATATACTTGACCCAATAATATGATAAAATGTTTACACAAATTTTATCACTCGTATGAAGGTATTCTTGAAGGTTATTACTCATACGCACTTTTTCTTCTTTTCTATCCCGATATTAAGGACCTATTTTGACATAAAAAAATTTAAGTGATTTTCGATGTAGCTTTTTATGTTTTAACATTACAGAAATAAATTCTAAACTTGAAAGAGATTGTCTTTCTAAAAGGAAAAAAAAAAATTTGAAAGCAGAAATGAAAATTTTGGAGAATAAAGTTCATTTAGGATTTTTCTGAAGAGGCTAAAAGTTAAATAAAGGAAATGGTGTTGGCATCTGTCTTCTGTTGACTATATTAAACAAAAATCAAATATTACCATATCTTCTAAGCAGTGTAAAAAATACTTAAATTAAGTTTGTAATAAAATAATTTAATATAACCGTATCATATTTCTGGAAAGCAATAAATTATGTTGCCAATCCCATTGCCGAAAATCTGATTTTGCCAAATATGAAATTGGAAATAAGAACTTAAATATATTTAAATACAATTCCGGCTGAGTCTATGGTTTCACTATATTCCTTACATCCTATTTACGCGTGATATTTGCTTCTAGCCTTCAACGGACAAAGGATTCCAAAGGTAAAATGTCTGATTCCATACTCGATAGGAAGCATCTATCCGATTATCAATATTGGTACTCTCTACGGACACTCTAATATGATTGCACAAAATTGTATAATTTTTTTGTATTTTATAGGAAAGTATGCCATAAATAAAAGTCGAGTAAAATTGGATAATCAATCCTTTTTTATAGATAATTTGGTATCTTTTTGTGAAAGGGTGTAACCTTTTTCATGTATTGTAACTTTTCAAAAAATTGTAACATTTCAAATCACATGGGTGTGACTTTTATTAAAGGTTATAACAATTTCAAAAATTATAATATTTCATTTAAAATATAAATTTATCCAAATAAATATCAACATGTGACGTGTTATTGTGTATTTGTGGCTTGTTTCATAACCCTAGAATCATCAAATCAATGTGATTAATCACTGACAAGCCTTTATTATAAGTTATGAAAATGGCGACTACGTTTTATGCATTGAGTAATGAGCCTTTATTATAAGTTATCAATTAATTGAACTTACTTAAAGGTGCGGGTTCATTGGTTATGGTATCCGCAACATGAGGTGCATGGATTAGGCTAATCATTTTTGTTAGTCAATTTGTGATTCTTTAAATGATTATAGTTTGGCAGTTTGAATGTGGTTAAGGAGTAGTTCTTGCCATTCTGTTGACCATTATCATTTCTTATTAGGAAGCTCGCATGCTAGTTAAATTTTAAACCCCATTTTATTTACTTGTTTATCAAATAAAAGACTAATCATACAGTTTGTATATAGTAATTGATGAGAGTTTAGTGGAAAGTATTGTGGCACATGATAATGGATAAAGGATTATGGTTAAGGCCTTGTGCGGAGTTCTCATGCTCAGTAACAAATACACAACTGCTAATATAACGTTCTGAAAATTCTGAGTAAATTTTTTACGTAAATAACTAATATTATTTAATATGATTTAATGATTTTATTTATTTCATATTATTTTTATTTATTGAAGTTGGTACAATTATCATGTAATATTATATTATGGTAGATTACATACTAAGTCATTTTCTTCTACTTTTTGGTTTCACAGGAGAGTTAGAATGAGAGAGAAGTGTAGTAGTGAAAGTTGAGCTTCAACATTTCCTCCCTTGTTTCATCTATCTCGAGTTGTCCATCGTTGATGAAAAGTTGATATTTGTGATCCTTTCAGTGAGAGCTGCATTTTGACGTAAGTCTACTATTCTTTTTGTAACATCCTGGAAATTTTCGATTTTTTTTTTTCGCAACCATATTAATGTTATAGAGATGTGTAATACTAGGATTGCATTCATATAGAAATGTGGGGTTTGGATGAGGTTGTTGATAATCGCGTTTTAATGCGTAGATTGAGTTTCAGACACTCAAACATGATTTCAAAAATTGTCAGACACATCCATTAGGGTCTTTAATTGATTACGAGTGTTTTTGGAGATTTTTAGCTCAAGGAATTTTGGCCCAAAATTCCAGAGGATCCGATCGATCCAGGTCCAAAAAGTTAGTTGGATCGATCCAAGTGCGGTTGGATCGATCTATCGGGGTATTGACTGACTAAATTCGCACGGGCCAAAAACTCTTTCTCATTTCTTTTCTTTTCCATTCCGATTTTTGTCATGCCCCGAATCCCGCCCGAACCCGAGGACACCCTATGCAAATAAAGAAGAAGCAATACGAAAACGAATATATATACAAGGTTCCAAAAGCAAAATAAAAGTGTTATCTACGCCAATCACATACGCAACTAGTCCGCCACTGCAGGACGATCCTACGCTCAGTCTATAGCCAAACAATATCAACAACAACATGTATATAAATTAATAATGCCTAAACTAAAAAAAGAAAGGAGAATGGACAACACCATTTCTAAAAAATATATATATACATATCTGCATAAAAGCATAAACTACTTGCTTACATATACAATGTCGTAAGCTTGATGCTTACCAAAATTGATGAAATAAATGTATAAATATGCTCTTTGTCTCTCATAAAGAAGCAAGATCCTACTTATACATTCGCCAAAATACAACATGATCAATACACGCTATCAGAGTACGCTAACAAAATTACATAAATAAAAGTATTATCATATGTTGTAACATCCTAGTAATTCCCAAGTTATTTTTTTCGCATTTTAAAAATATTATATAGTCCAATATAATATTATTATTATATATTTATTTTGGGTGAAGTGGTGTTTGTTATATTTGTGTTAGATTTTAAGTCTCATATGAATAATGTGGTGGTTAACAAGACTTGGAGATGTGTGTATTAGTGATTTAGAGTAGTGTGGATAAGTGTATGGAGTGGTGGAGTCGAGATTTGGACTCGGCGAATTTTTAAGTATTGATTGCATTAAGTCATAGTCGTAACATCGTCTCGGTAATAAATTAATATCTTTCAAACCGTAAATCTAATTAGAGCTCATAATATAACATTAAAAAGCTATTTCATGCCTTTATGACTTTTAAGTTTGGCCCAAAATTTATTTCAAAGCATAAGGGTATCAAAACGCGACTTGAAGTGTAAAAAATTGCTTATTCAGATTTACTATGATACCTGATTGGAATTTTGGTCATATCTCACAGATTGTAACTCCGATTAAGGTCTTGTTTTATTGGAAAGACATCTCAATTATCTATGATTTTCGTATATTGAGTATAATTTTATTCGACACATAGATGGGTCTAATTGAGTCTCAAAATAGTTGAGCAGTGGTTGATTTCTAGAGAAGAGCCTCTTTCTGAGAATGATATTTCTGTAAATTTTGTAAAAATGTAAAGTTAGCCTTTTTTTAGCCGTGAGGGCCCATTTCTTCCCCTTCTTGCCAAAAATAGAGAGAGGATGGGACAGAGAGGAGTCGAGGCTCCAATTTCTATACTTAGGAGCTCAATAATAATCTATCATTGGAGCTTGTCCACGAGATTGGAGCGGAGATTCGTGAACTTTAGAGCGTGGAGATAGTTTTGAGGTAAGATTTGAATCTTTTCTTGTCAATCATTAACCCTAGATTTTTGCTTCACTTTATAAGTAGTATAGAAGTTATTTTTCTACATCTTGGTGATTACTAGACAATGTTTCATTATAGGTTTACTTTGATTAGAGTTTGATTATTAGATTAAATCTTGAGGCGAAGGCGGAGCAATTTAGGGCTTTTGTCTATGAAGTTTCGAGGCGGCTTCAAGAGGAAAATTAAGGTACAGTTAGTTAATGAGCTCTAAGATAAATTAGA
>MKEJ01070780.1:0-13699 GCA_001753735.1 Embelia ribes | reverse complement strand
TGTCAACACTAAATAAATAATAACCTTAAAACAAAAAAATTACTTGAAATTTTTAGGACTTTACAGGTGACTTACATACCAACAGGTTAAGGTGGAATATAAGCGTCTTGGGGGATTTCTTCAATCATTGCTTATTCTTGAGTGGAAATGGGAATGGATTACAATGGACTTTGTTGTGGGGTTACTGAAGTCTAAACAGGGCTGTGATGTAATTTGGGTGATTGTTGATTGGATGACTATGTCGGCGCACTTTCTTCCTATCTATACTACTAACTCTGTTGAGAAACTATATCGGAGGTATGTTGATGAGTTTGTCAGCACACTTTCTTCCTATCTGTACTACTAACTCTGTTGAGAAACTATATCGGAGGTATGTTGATGAGATTATTTGCTTACATTGGGATCCCATATCCATGGTATAGGATTGTGACCCTCATTTCATTTTGCAATTTTGGTCAAGCCTCTAAACAATTTTTGGGACAACTCTTGCATTGAATATGGCGTTTTATCATCGGACGGATATCCAATATGAGAGAACATTCAAACCTTCGAGGATAGAGCACGTGAGCTTGATAGAGTTTGCATACAATAATAGCTATCATTAAATCATTGAAATAACTCATTTAGAGGTTTTGTATGGTCGACTTTGTCGGTCTCTCATTTATTGGGCTGAGGTAGGCAATAGTAAGTTATTGGGTCCGGTCTTGGATTGATAAATGACCCAAAATGTGTAATTGATTAAAAATCTTTTGGAGATGGCATAGAGTAGACAAAAGTCTTATGCAGATAATCGTAGACAACCTTTAGAATTTGAAGTTGGAGAATGCATTTTCCTAAAAATTTCCCAAAAAAGGGGCATTATTCGCTTCGGAAAGAAAGTAAAACTTTCAACTTAATTCATTGGTCCATTTCTCATTCTTGAAAGAGTTGGCAAGGCAGCTTATTGGTCGGATTTGCCGCCTCATGTTTCTAATGTGTACTCGGTCTTGCATGTTTCCATGATTCAAAAATATATTCGAGATGTATCTCATGTGATCAATTTTGATGACCTCCATGTCGAAGAGGATATCTCGTATGAAGTTTGTCTTATTTGGATATTGGATGTTAAAGAACAAATGCTTTAGCTATATTCAATACAGTTGGTAAAGGTTTTATAGAAAAGTAGCCGGGCCGAGGAAATGACTTGGGAATGAAAAGATGGAATGTGGAATAAATATCTGGAGCTCTTTGTTGATTCCGACACATTATTCTTCTTTTTCTTAGTTTATACTAATTTTGGGGACGGGATATCCTAACAAAGGGAGGATGTAATGTCTCGGAAATACTTATAAAATTTTCACTTTTAATAAATAATATCATTATGAAAGTTAGTATATTATTTATTGCATGACGGTGCATTCATTGCCTTCGATTAGTTTATGGATTTGTAGACATATCAGGGTTAATGCTTTATTATTTGTATTTGTGTTTCAAGGAAAAAGTCTGAAAATAGGGGTGAGGGTCGGTATATAGGGATGGTGTACGGGTACACATAGAGTGTTGGTATATAGGATCAGTGTACCGGTACACAGAGTAATATTTTTTGTTTTATTTTTTGTTTCATCTGAAAGCTGCCACACAAATCTGGGTACCAGTAAATAGTTGAGCACCAACACATAGATTCTAGGTACCGGTACACCCAATCATATAAAGGTGTGGCTAGCTGCTTTATACACGAAATTCAACATTTTCTCCTCATTTCCTTTTTCATCTGATTAGACAGAGAAATTGTGTGTGGTGGGAAAATACTAAGCTCTAATTTCTTGGCTCGACTTCATCTATCTAGAGCCATTGAATATTGAAACAAAATTCATATTTGTGGTCCTTAGAAAGAGGGGAACGATTAAGGTAAGTTTTATCTTTCATCCCATTCGTTCATTTTTCTTTGATTTCCGAAGGTATGTGGAAATAAATTAGTCAATCTTGTTCCTTACCCCATTAAGATTATTTTTATGTCTATGTTCGAAGCGATCCGAATTCACCACCTATATCATTTTAGCAGCCAAGATTGGGGGAAATTGGGGCTTTTTAGCATGAGATTTTAAGGGGCATTCAGAAGACTAATAAGGCACAAGTAGATAATGAACTCTACTATAATTTCTACCGTTTGTGTCTAAGTGACATGTAGACATGTCTAGGACTCGTTTTGGTATTAATTATTGGTATAATGGCTATCCATGTATAGAAGGATAAATTAGAATAATTTGCATATATGAGTATTTTCATTTTATTTAAATTCATTGGTATGGATAATACCTAAGAGAGCTCGGTTATGCTCCAATATAATTTCGAAATTAATTTATATACATAAAAATTGTTTATGTTTCACTGACAATGCAGTGATAAAAATTATATACAGGGAGCATGAATATGTTCAAATCATTATTTTTATGTATTAAATTTACCCAATAGAGCATGTGCATTTTTATATACATTGACATACAATATATATTTATAAGCATTCATTAATTTAAATGGTATCATGCATTAATCAAATATTGGGATAGAAAAAACATATGCATTGGGAAAATGTGGATTGAGTCATGTTCTATTTTTTTTCGAGACTAGGTCACTTTTTACTATATAATTAAAAATACCAATTGTGTAACCTTTTGACGGAGTCAGGAGTGTTCGACAGAGTCAAACCTATGAATCATGACATTATGCTTGTCTCTTGCTGTTTCATACAGAACACAACCCCTTTTGGAAATGGAATTTGAAATACTGAAAAAACCTTAGTCCCAAATTTTATTTAAAGTCTTGAGTTGGAACTCACTTTTATGGCATCGCATTGAGCATTTGGAAAGCAAACGGATGTTTTGTTTATGAAAAATGAAATTAAATTCAAAATGGATTATTTTGATTATAGAATAGATTTTGGAATTCAAAATGGAATATTTTGAATAAGGAAATTGATTTGATAATAAAAGAGTTATTTTGTTTATGACTAGGAAATTTGGATATAAAATGGAATGCTTTGAATATTGTAGTGGATGTTGGAAATTCAAAAAGAGAATTCGGAAATGGGAAACTTGGAAATAGAGTGAAAAGTGGCATCGCTTTGGCATCATGGGAACATTATACATATCATGTGCATTTATACCATATACCGCATACTTTCAACTTTATCGTTTAATTAATTGTCTAACTCATATTTCTTTTCTCTATCTATTTTGGCTTATTGATTTTAGGTGCGACGGACCACTATGATTATGGGGGATAAGATCACGCTTTAGACAAAAAGCCTATTTTGGATATTTATTTTTGAATAGACCATTTTAAAAGGGAATTGATATATTATTATTTGGACCTTCAAATATATATATTTTATTTTGGGCTTGGAAAATACTTACCTTGATTATGTATGCACGTACACTTTCCCTTTTTAGCTACTATATATAGTTTTGGACATGGGAATACTGTAGCTGAAGGATTATGTATATGATATCAAACTTTGAACGATTGTATAAATCGGAGAAGTTGGCATACAAATGTTGTATTTTGGTATTATCTATTTCTTTTTCTTATTTACATTACTATTATCTCATGTCCCCAGGTGGAGGGAAATCCTAGGCGTGACAACAGTAATTTAAAGATCTACAATTTTTTTTCATTGACTAAGACCAAATTCTAAGCGAAAAAGGGTCAAAATAGCTACAGACTGTTGAGTTGCAGTTCAAACCATCCCAACAACCTACGATCAATGCCAATTGGCAATAGTCAATGGCTGTCTGTTGACGAACACATGACTACTGACGGTTACAGCCATGTTAGCAGGCGGACTTCAATCAAGGTTTGGCTACCTTATCCCTTATCAAACTTGAAGACTATAAATAAGAAGACCTTGAGGAGGAGTTCAATTATTCTAGCAAGCCTTGAGCTATCTACTTCTCTCTAGTTATCTACACTCTTACTGGACTTTGTTCTTTCACTTTCAAATATAAACTTGGAGGCTTTTGTGGCTCAAATTTATAGTCTAAAGTTGTATTAGATACTACACTTGAAGTGGTAGGGGTTTATTTCTATCTTGATAAACCATCTCAAATAGAAAGGTGATAACACATGTGAAGCTCGTCGTTGGTGTAATCGTTTCGTTGGTGATAACGGAATCTCAATCTCTTTGATTTGAGAGAGTGATGTAGGGGATCAACGGATTTTTGGCCGAACCATTATAAAATTCGTTTGCAATCTCTTTTTCATTATCTTTATTTAATATTGCATTCTCTATTGATTGCATATTTATGATAATCAATATTTGCCCAAAAAAGGGGGGGCAACGGTTATAATCAAGCAAAAAAAATAGATTTTGATAAAATCTTTGCACCAGTAGCTAAACTAGAAGCTATAAGAATGTTAGTAGAAAATGCCTCATTTAAGAATTTCAAAATTTATCAAATGGATGACAAAAGTGTATTTTTAAATGGGTATATAATGGAAGAAGTATATGTTAAACAATCTTCCGGTTTTGAAGATTTTGAAAATCTGATTAATTCCATAAATTAAACAAAGCACTTTATGGCTTGAAACAAGCTCCTCGAGTTTGGTACAAAAGGTTAAGTAAATTCGTAATTGAAAATGGGTTTTGTAGTAGTAATATAAACACTACATTATTCATAATAATACATGAAAACGATATTTATGTTGATGACATTATATTCGGTGTTACTAACAAAAATATATGCAAAGAGTTTTCAAGTGTATGCAGTGCAAGGAAGGAGAATTTGAAAGGAGTATAATGAGTGAATTGGCATATTTTATTGATCTTTAAATTAAACAAGCAAAAGAAGGAATTTACACAAGTCAAACAAAGTACACTAAGGACTTGATCAAGAAATTTAAAATGGACAATGCAAAGCCAATGATAATACCAATGAGTCCAACCTTGAAGCTTGACAACGATTTAACGGGTAAGAGCATTGATAAAAAATTCTATCTAGGTATGATCGGATCACTTTTATATTTAAGTGTTAGTAGACCCGAAATCATTTTCTAGTATATACTTGTGTACTAGATTTCAATCATGTCCAAAAGAATAAATTATAAGTGTTGTTAAATGAATATTAAGATATCTAATATGGACAGTAGACTTAGGACTATTCTATTCAAGGGAAACAAATTTTTAACCTAATTGTATATTCCGATGTCGACTTCGCTGGTAGTCGTACTGATCGGAAAGTGCAAGCGACAAATGTAACTTACTAGGTCATGCATTAGTTTATTGGTTTAGTAAGAAATAAAATTACATTGCACTCTCTATTGCCGAACCTTAATATGAGGAAGTTGTTACACAAAATATTTTAGATGAAACAATAGCTAAATGATTATGATTGTTCATTTGATAAAATTTCAATTTTGTGTGACAATACTAGTACAATTAATTTATCTAAAAATCCAATACAATATTCACGTTTTGAACACATTGATATACGTCACCATTTCCTTCGTAATCATTCCAAAACTGGTGACATAATTTTAGAACATATAAATATTGAAAATTAATTTGCAGATATATTTACAAAAGCCAATACATGAGTACGAGTTCTTATTTATTAGAAGAGAATTGGGTATGCTTAATTGTTAATTTTTGTACAAAAGAAAACATAAAGAGAAATTTTGGAAAGTTGTCATTATGTCCAGCTAGTTGGTATGTATTGGCAAAAACGGTACAATTTGTTTCCACCTAAAAATTTTTATATTTTGTCCAAAAACATATTTACCAATTTAAAGGGGTTGTGAAATATTAGAAACAACGAATATAATGTACACCATTGTTTTAGAAAGCCAGTTCAATCTACAGGTCGGGTCAGTTAAATATATAAGACCTAAAGTCTGGTTTATTTTAACAAAACCATTGAACTAGAACAGACAGTTTTAGAAAATTAGTGCCGATTTTTACTTGAACCTGCTTGTTCAATTAGGAAATTTAGAAAGCTCTTATTTTTCCAAAATTAATACTAATTAACAAACAAGATTGTGGATCTAGTTAGAATCAAGGTATGATTGAATAATATTGTATCCCATAATTAAATTGTTAAGATTTGTGTTTACATATTGTCACAAAACTTTCTCATCATGTCATTCTAATTTGTGTGTGTGTGTCTATATATATATATATATATATTTGTATAAATATAAATGACAAACTCCTACTAATTTATCACCTACAGAGATAATAAATTGAAATAGTATTTTTTTGATTATGTGAAATAGAATTCATTAGCATTACAAAAAATAATTGTTATCTTATAAGAATTATAAACAACTGTATCGATTTTTCTAAATTATTTTGTCAGTCTTTATCTAATAATTTATATATGACATCATGGGTTAATTCCGGTTTTATAACGCATTTTTTGGGTCAATGAACGATCTAGATTTTAAAACATTGATGCACATCCGTAGAAAAAGTAGAATGGACGGAATTTGTACCTATCAAAATCAATTATTTCTGATATTGTGTATCCGTCTCTATGACGTGAGGGGCACAATTCAGGTACTTCTTGTACCTGCAAAGCGTAGTACTTTTTATTTTTTATATTTTTTATTTCCAACTCAGCCTACATCCTTTTCATCGAATCATGGTGAGCCATGTGCACTTAGGGAACTCACTAAAAAATATATATATATAATAACTGTTAAAAACTTATTCATAATAACCAAATTAAGTATTGAAAGAACACTGAGCTCCATGTTATTTTGCTTCTAAATTCTACCATAAAAATAGCAAGTAATGGAATGATTATTAGGTCCAAACAATAGAGTATGATTATAGGCGTTGACCACTAAGTTTATTTCTTAAAACTT
The DNA here is from genome assembly GCA_001753735.1 of Embelia ribes. Taxonomy (NCBI): domain Eukaryota; kingdom Viridiplantae; phylum Streptophyta; class Magnoliopsida; order Ericales; family Primulaceae; genus Embelia; species Embelia ribes. Next base: position 6,856 of record MKEJ01070780.1, on the reverse strand, counting down.
ATTGAGTAGAGGTAGAGAGATTTCTTAAAAAATGTGCAATTCCGTATCCACTGATCATGATCGGCACTATCTTATATTCTCATTTCTTAGTTGAAAATTTTAATATGTAATTACAGTCCTCCATTTATGAGGTCAATGAAAAGGATGTGAAGATGAACTCATACTCCTAATGCATATACTTGACTCATTAATATGATAAAATGTTTACACAAATTTTATCACTCGTATGAAGGTATTCTTGAAGGTTATTACTCATACGCACTTTTTCTTCTTTTCTATCCCGATATTAAGGATCTATTTGTCATAAAAAATTTACGTGATTTTCGATGTAGCTTTTTATGTTTTAACATCACTGAGACATTTTGCAGACAAAAAATTCTAAACTTGAAAGAGATAGTCTTTCTATAAGGAAAAAAAAAATTGAAACCAGAAATGAAAATTTTGGAGAATAAAGTTCATTTAGGATTTTTCTGAAGAGGCTAAAAGTTAAATAAAGGAAATGGTGTTGGTATCTGTCGTGTGTTGACTATATTAATCAAAAATCAAATATTACCATATCTACTAAGAAATGTCAAAAATACTTAAGTTAAGTTGCTAATAAATTAATTTAAAATAAGCGTACCGTATTTCTGGAAACAACTAAATTATGTCACCAATCCCGTTACCAAAAATCTGATTTTGCCGAATATGAAATTGGAAATAAGGACATAAATATATTTGGATGCAATTCCGGCAAAGTATATGGTTTCATCATATTCCTTACATCCTATTTACCTGCCATGTTTGTTTCTGGCCTTTGACAAATAAAGGATTCCAAAAGTACAATGTTCAATCCTATACTTGATAGGAAGCAGCTATCTAATTATCCGTCAAAATTTTCTCGGTATTGGTACCCTCTATGGGCTCTCTAATATGAATGCACAAAATTGTATAGATTTTTTTCCTCTTTTAGGAAAGTATGCCATAAAGTCAAGTAAAATGGGGTGATCACAATGTGGTGTCTTTTTGTGAAAGAGTGTAACATTTTTCATGTGTTGCAACCTTTCAAAAAATTTTAACTTTTCAAACCATAGGGTGCGATTTTTATTAAAAATTATAACAATTCAACAAATTACAATATTTCTTTCAAAATATAAATTTACCCAAATAAATTCCAACAAATGTAAAATTCCTAACGAACATATGAAGTATTATTGTGTATTTGTAGCTTGTTTAATAACCCAAGAATTATTAAATCAATGTGATTAATCACTGACAAGCCTTTATTATAAGTTATGAAAATGGCGACTACGTTTTATGCATTGAGTAATGAGCCTTTATTATAAGTTATCAATTAATTGAGTTACTTAAAGGTGCGGGTTCATTGGTTATGGTACCCGCAACATGAGGTGCATGGAATAGGCTAATCATTTTTGTTAGTCAATTTGTGATTCTTTAAATGATTATAGTTTGGCAGTTTGAATGTGGCTAAGGAGTAATTCTTGCCATTCTGTTGAACAGAATCCTTTTTTATTATGATGCTCGCATGCTAGTTAAATTTTAAAATCCGTTTTATTTAATTGTTTGTCAAATAAAAGACTAATCATGCAGTTTGTATCTATTAATTGATGAAAGTTTAGTGGAAAGTATCGTGGCACATGATAATGGATAAAGGATTATGGTTAAGGCGTTGTTACGGAGTTCTCATGCTCAACAACAAATCTAAAACTGCTATTGTAACATTTCGAAAATTTCAAGAAAATTTTTTATTTAAATAAATAATATTATTAAATGTGATTTAATGATATTATTTATATCATATTATTTTTATTTATTGAAGTTGGCACAATTATTCTGTAGTGTTATATTATGGTAGAGTATATTGGTATGTGTGTACATCAAAATAAATTTGTCTATCTTATTCCTCATCTTATGGAGATCGTTTTTATATCTAGGTGCTTTGCGATCCAAGATGTGATGTAATTTCCCGGAATCTCCAGGTAAATTTTTGCATTTATAAAAATATTATTGAATCTTATAATATTATTATTGCATTATTGTAGAACAGAAGTGCATGATGTGTAGTAAATCGAAATACGAAATCTTAACGTGTATATAGAAGTATTGAAGTGAGAAGACATGTTGCATTAGCATAATAATATGACATAAGTATTGAGGCGTTGACGTTGTTGTGTCGATACGGGGTTAAACGAGCCATTACTATTTTACGAATATTAGTATGTGCATTGTAGTACTAGGATAACCTGTCATGCATGGTAGATAAGTAAAATGGTATCGTGACGTATTGTAAGGAATGTGATAGTTAGATTTTTGTGGCGTGAAGATGATTGGATGCGGTATTGTGTCGAAGTTTGCCAGTAGTCGCGTAAAGTTGCATAAATTGAGTTTCAGGCACTTAAACAATATTTTGAACTTAGAAAACATGTCTATTAGTGTCTAGTTTGATTATAAGTGTTTTTGAAAGTTTTCAGCCTAAGTTGGGAGCACTCAAAATTCTAGTAGGTCCTATTGATCCAACTAGTTATTGGATCGATCCAAAAGTTGGATTGATCCAACTAATTTTTAAGTAATTAAAATGGGTTGGAAAATCACTTTTTGACTTATAACTTTTCTCCCAAAAATAGAACATAGAGAGAAAGAAGGGAGGAACAAAATTTTGGAGATTTGAGGCTCGGTTTTTTTTAGTTCCTGAGGGTGGATACAATTTCTACGTGTAGATTTTTCATCCTTGAAGCATAAAGAACGTTTTGAGATAAGTTACAATTTTTGTCTCACTCATTTACTATTCCTCAATTTTCGTGCATAGTTCGTACATGAAATTAAATTTGTTATTCTTGTTCCTCGTGTTAAATAGATCCTTTTTGTATATAGGTTCGGGTTGATTCGTGTTCATTTGCTAGATCAAACCCCATGGTCAGAAGTGGAGATTTGGGGCTTTTTGTCATAGAGCTTTCAAAGGTTATTTAGCATTGTGTAAGGTATGAGATTCTCAATTTATTTCGTAGTTTGGGTCAAGTCTCCAGAAGGCCTTAGGAACTAACCTTTCTATGAGTATAGTATTTCATCCGCAAACTGATGGACAATTGAAGTGTACGATTAAGATGTTAAAAGATATGTTATGTGCTTACGTATTAGACTTTGGTGAGAGTTGAGAAGATCATGTCAGCTTGATTGAATTTGCTTACAATAATAGTTATCACGCAAGTATAAAAATAGTACCGTTTGAAGCTTTGTATGGGAGACTGTGTCGATCTCCGATTTGTTGGATTAAAGTTAGAGATGGGGCGTTGTTGCATTCAAAGTTAGTCCAAGAGACTACTCAGAACGTACAATGGATAAAACTACACTTGGAGACGGATCAAAGTCGGCACAAAAGTTATGCGGATGTAAGACGACGTTCTTTATCATTTGAAGTGGGTGATAATGTATTCTGGAAAGTATCTCCAAAGAAGGGAGTTATGTTGTTTGGCAAGAAAGAAAAATTATCACCAAGGTATGTTGGCCCTTTTTTAATTCTCGAAATAGTGGGGAAAGTAGCTTATAGGCTTGCATTGCTGCCACTACTATTGAGTGTGCATCCAGTTTTCTACATTTCTATGTTGCGGAAGTATATTCAAGATCCCTCTCATGTTATCAACTTTGACGATTTGCACGTAGAAGAAGACATGGCATATGAAGTTAAACCGATTCAAGTTCTCGATGTGAAAGAACAAGTATTGAGAAGGAAGTCGATTTGCTTGGTTAATGTATTGTGGAAAAGTGGTTCAAGCGAAGAGATGATGTGAGAACATGAGGAAACAATGTAGGTTGCATATCCAGATTTGTTTGTAAATTCTAGTATGTATCTTTCTTTCTTTCGTGTAGCAAGTGCGAATTTCGGGAATGAAATTTCCTAATGTATGGAGAATATAACGTCCCAGAAAATTCGAATATATATATATATATATATATATTAATAATAATATTAATTTTGTTAGCTAATATTATTATTATATTGTATGCGTATGGCATATTTATTAGGGAGTAGTATTGCATAGGCGCGATACACATTACACATTTTAAATGTGTAAAAAGGGAAGTAGATATTTAGTCAAACGTGACAGATTTTGCTTTGTTCGGAGGGCATCCAACGGGTTTAGAGAGTCGGACAAAGCATCGAACAAAACCCTCCAAAACTTCATTTTTTGGACAAAAGTTGGAAAATTTTCTAAGTGTTTTTTCCTGTGTCCAGAGGGTATTCGTTGGTATACCCGATGGTAGACAACCATTGGACAGTCGACGTAGAGGCGTTGGACGTGTCATCGGACATATCGGAGTGTGAAAAAGTACTTTTTAACCACTTGTCCTATCTTATCTTCCTCATTATTTCACCAATTCCGAAAAGGAGAAAAGAGAGAATGGGATGTAGATCTCTCAAAACTTCAACTTTTAAGGATTAAAATCATCTAGTCTTAGTGATTGGATATGATTAAAAAGCTTATATTCTTTATCCTTAAATTATAGAGGTCATTTCTACGTAAGTTTTTCTCTCGTCTCCTTCTTTTGATTTACCTCAATTTTCGTACACTTCTTACACGTGAAATTTTCTTTAATATTCTTGTTGTTCGTGGTGAGTAGAACATTTTTATGTCTCGGTGTTTAACAATTTGATTTCATTTGCTATATCAAATCAAGCGGTGAAGAAGAGGCGTATTTGGAACTTTTGCATTGGAAGTCTCGAGAGGACTTCTAGTGCATTTCTAGGTACGGTAGTCAATAAACTTTAAGATATATTTGACAACTTTGATTATATGTTATGAATTGTTTGAATGCATGTATTGACGGAATTGAACTATACGTGATGGAAACGTCTTCTAGGGGTAGTACTTACGCTCTAAATTGACATGAATTGATAGTCACTTAGGCATAATATAGGCATTAATTATGCAAATGAGTAGGGGTAGTGTTAGCATAGTAAGAACATGAATTTTCTTATAATGTGAAACTTGATAGTTATTCATGTTTATTGCATGGCACTTCATTAACATGTTCAAGCATTGTTTAAATTGATATAAGATGTTAATTGTATAGTTAATGCATTACATTGCATTCATGTGGCATGGTGTAAGTATGGGTTGTGAAAGTGTAGTTTTTTAAAGAAATGTATTGGTGTGGATACTATCTTTCAATATCGGGACCTAAAGTATCAATTTTATAAAAAACAAATGTGTGGAAAGAAATGAGGTCATACAATTTTACTGTGAAAGTTGGGATACCAGATTTGGATATTATCATTGGCCTTGTCATAGTGTGGGTAAAGGGTCAATGAAGACTTTGATTTTGTCACAGCATGGGTGACAAATCTTAATATTTATAAAAGCGTGGTGATACTGGTCCTAAAATGTGTAGCGCAATGTGGGCATGGTGTGTGTGGTTTGTGTGGGTGTGCACAACATACATGATCATAATCACATTCGTATTTATGATTCATCCTCAAATGTTATTATATGTTTCATTCATGTATATATATTCTAGTCTCTCTTTTATAGTGTAGTTACTTGCCTAACCATTACATTTTTCCATTTTTTCCTTATATATGTATCTGTGGCTTCATAGATATGGAGGTGGGCTTTGACCATACGTAGATGTTTCTATTGTAGGTGTACATATTTTGGCGCACCAATTTAGTGCTTATTCCATATATACTTCTTTTTGATGTATTAATGTACTTTGATACTGAGGTTGTAGTAGTGTAATGGAGTGGCGTGGAAAAAGTATGGATATATTCTTACTCTTACCCGAGGCTGAGAATATATGTATATCATCCTTTATCTTTTATTTTGGCTAGCATACAACTTACGATGTTGTATTAATAAACGGACATGTTTACTAAGCTATACATTTTTTTATAGAGTTGGCGTTTTCTTCATCCATTCTTTTTTGAGTAGTTTTACATTCCGTTATTGTTGATGTCGTTGATACTATAGCACGTAAGTAGAATCGTCCTATAGTGGAAGCTAGATGTAATGTGATTGGCTTAGATGTTCTTTTATATCTTTATTTTCGGTTTTTTTCTCTTTTAGATCTCACGATCCCGGGTCACGGATTGTGGGACGTGACAAAATTGGGGCTTTTTAGCGTAAACTTTCAATGGGCATTCTGAAGTCTTCTATAGTACTAGTAGACCATGAACTCTACTATAATTTTCAAATTTTGTATGTATTTAACATGTGGACATGTCTAGGGCTCGTTTTGGTTTTGATTTTGATTTTGGTTCATGAATTAATTATTGGTATTATGTTGATTCATGTATAAAAGGATAACTTGGAATAATTTGTATATATGAGTATGTTAATGTTATTTAAATTCATTGGCATGGATGATACCTAAGGGAGCTCGATTATGCTCCAATATAATTTTGGAATTGATTCATATATATATAAATTGTTTATGTTTCACTGACAATGCAGGGATGGAAATTATATATAGGGAAAATGAATATACTCAAATCATTATTTTTATGTATTGAATTTACACAATGGAGCATATGCATTTTCATATACATTGGCAGACGATATATATACTAGACATGTTCATAAGCATTCACTAATTTAATTGGAATCATACATTGGACATGTATTGGGATAGAAGAGATATATGCATTGGGAAAATGTGGATGGAGTCATTTCTAATGTTTTTTTTTAGGACTAGGTCACCTTTTGCAATTCTGTAAATAATACCAATTACATAACCTTCTAACGGAGTCAGGAGCATTCGGCAGAATTGAACCTTTGGATTGTTGTCACGCCCCCAATTCCAAGCACCCGGAACTGGGGGTGTGATCCGCTAAACAGTAACCCAAACCACATAAGAAAAG
>MKEJ01070778.1:0-10503 GCA_001753735.1 Embelia ribes | reverse complement strand
TGTCAACACTAAATAAATAATAACCTTAAAACAAAAAAATTACTTGAAATTTTTAGGACTTTACAGGTGACTTACATACCAACAGGTTAAGGTGGAATATAAGCGTCTTGGGGGATTTCTTCAATCATTGCTTATTCTTGAGTGGAAATGGGAATGGATTACAATGGACTTTGTTGTGGGGTTACTGAAGTCTAAACAGGGCTGTGATGTAATTTGGGTGATTGTTGATTGGATGACTATGTCGGCGCACTTTCTTCCTATCTATACTACTAACTCTGTTGAGAAACTATATCGGAGGTATGTTGATGAGTTTGTCAGCACACTTTCTTCCTATCTGTACTACTAACTCTGTTGAGAAACTATATCGGAGGTATGTTGATGAGATTATTTGCTTACATTGGGATCCCATATCCATGGTATAGGATTGTGACCCTCATTTCATTTTGCAATTTTGGTCAAGCCTCTAAACAATTTTTGGGACAACTCTTGCATTGAATATGGCGTTTTATCATCGGACGGATATCCAATATGAGAGAACATTCAAACCTTCGAGGATAGAGCACGTGAGCTTGATAGAGTTTGCATACAATAATAGCTATCATTAAATCATTGAAATAACTCATTTAGAGGTTTTGTATGGTCGACTTTGTCGGTCTCTCATTTATTGGGCTGAGGTAGGCAATAGTAAGTTATTGGGTCCGGTCTTGGATTGATAAATGACCCAAAATGTGTAATTGATTAAAAATCTTTTGGAGATGGCATAGAGTAGACAAAAGTCTTATGCAGATAATCGTAGACAACCTTTAGAATTTGAAGTTGGAGAATGCATTTTCCTAAAAATTTCCCAAAAAAGGGGCATTATTCGCTTCGGAAAGAAAGTAAAACTTTCAACTTAATTCATTGGTCCATTTCTCATTCTTGAAAGAGTTGGCAAGGCAGCTTATTGGTCGGATTTGCCGCCTCATGTTTCTAATGTGTACTCGGTCTTGCATGTTTCCATGATTCAAAAATATATTCGAGATGTATCTCATGTGATCAATTTTGATGACCTCCATGTCGAAGAGGATATCTCGTATGAAGTTTGTCTTATTTGGATATTGGATGTTAAAGAACAAATGCTTTAGCTATATTCAATACAGTTGGTAAAGGTTTTATAGAAAAGTAGCCGGGCCGAGGAAATGACTTGGGAATGAAAAGATGGAATGTGGAATAAATATCTGGAGCTCTTTGTTGATTCCGACACATTATTCTTCTTTTTCTTAGTTTATACTAATTTTGGGGACGGGATATCCTAACAAAGGGAGGATGTAATGTCTCGGAAATACTTATAAAATTTTCACTTTTAATAAATAATATCATTATGAAAGTTAGTATATTATTTATTGCATGACGGTGCATTCATTGCCTTCGATTAGTTTATGGATTTGTAGACATATCAGGGTTAATGCTTTATTATTTGTATTTGTGTTTCAAGGAAAAAGTCTGAAAATAGGGGTGAGGGTCGGTATATAGGGATGGTGTACGGGTACACATAGAGTGTTGGTATATAGGATCAGTGTACCGGTACACAGAGTAATATTTTTTGTTTTATTTTTTGTTTCATCTGAAAGCTGCCACACAAATCTGGGTACCAGTAAATAGTTGAGCACCAACACATAGATTCTAGGTACCGGTACACCCAATCATATAAAGGTGTGGCTAGCTGCTTTATACACGAAATTCAACATTTTCTCCTCATTTCCTTTTTCATCTGATTAGACAGAGAAATTGTGTGTGGTGGGAAAATACTAAGCTCTAATTTCTTGGCTCGACTTCATCTATCTAGAGCCATTGAATATTGAAACAAAATTCATATTTGTGGTCCTTAGAAAGAGGGGAACGATTAAGGTAAGTTTTATCTTTCATCCCATTCGTTCATTTTTCTTTGATTTCCGAAGGTATGTGGAAATAAATTAGTCAATCTTGTTCCTTACCCCATTAAGATTATTTTTATGTCTATGTTCGAAGCGATCCGAATTCACCACCTATATCATTTTAGCAGCCAAGATTGGGGGAAATTGGGGCTTTTTAGCATGAGATTTTAAGGGGCATTCAGAAGACTAATAAGGCACAAGTAGATAATGAACTCTACTATAATTTCTACCGTTTGTGTCTAAGTGACATGTAGACATGTCTAGGACTCGTTTTGGTATTAATTATTGGTATAATGGCTATCCATGTATAGAAGGATAAATTAGAATAATTTGCATATATGAGTATTTTCATTTTATTTAAATTCATTGGTATGGATAATACCTAAGAGAGCTCGGTTATGCTCCAATATAATTTCGAAATTAATTTATATACATAAAAATTGTTTATGTTTCACTGACAATGCAGTGATAAAAATTATATACAGGGAGCATGAATATGTTCAAATCATTATTTTTATGTATTAAATTTACCCAATAGAGCATGTGCATTTTTATATACATTGACATACAATATATATTTATAAGCATTCATTAATTTAAATGGTATCATGCATTAATCAAATATTGGGATAGAAAAAACATATGCATTGGGAAAATGTGGATTGAGTCATGTTCTATTTTTTTTCGAGACTAGGTCACTTTTTACTATATAATTAAAAATACCAATTGTGTAACCTTTTGACGGAGTCAGGAGTGTTCGACAGAGTCAAACCTATGAATCATGACATTATGCTTGTCTCTTGCTGTTTCATACAGAACACAACCCCTTTTGGAAATGGAATTTGAAATACTGAAAAAACCTTAGTCCCAAATTTTATTTAAAGTCTTGAGTTGGAACTCACTTTTATGGCATCGCATTGAGCATTTGGAAAGCAAACGGATGTTTTGTTTATGAAAAATGAAATTAAATTCAAAATGGATTATTTTGATTATAGAATAGATTTTGGAATTCAAAATGGAATATTTTGAATAAGGAAATTGATTTGATAATAAAAGAGTTATTTTGTTTATGACTAGGAAATTTGGATATAAAATGGAATGCTTTGAATATTGTAGTGGATGTTGGAAATTCAAAAAGAGAATTCGGAAATGGGAAACTTGGAAATAGAGTGAAAAGTGGCATCGCTTTGGCATCATGGGAACATTATACATATCATGTGCATTTATACCATATACCGCATACTTTCAACTTTATCGTTTAATTAATTGTCTAACTCATATTTCTTTTCTCTATCTATTTTGGCTTATTGATTTTAGGTGCGACGGACCACTATGATTATGGGGGATAAGATCACGCTTTAGACAAAAAGCCTATTTTGGATATTTATTTTTGAATAGACCATTTTAAAAGGGAATTGATATATTATTATTTGGACCTTCAAATATATATATTTTATTTTGGGCTTGGAAAATACTTACCTTGATTATGTATGCACGTACACTTTCCCTTTTTAGCTACTATATATAGTTTTGGACATGGGAATACTGTAGCTGAAGGATTATGTATATGATATCAAACTTTGAACGATTGTATAAATCGGAGAAGTTGGCATACAAATGTTGTATTTTGGTATTATCTATTTCTTTTTCTTATTTACATTACTATTATCTCATGTCCCCAGGTGGAGGGAAATCCTAGGCGTGACAACAGTAATTTAAAGATCTACAATTTTTTTTCATTGACTAAGACCAAATTCTAAGCGAAAAAGGGTCAAAATAGCTACAGACTGTTGAGTTGCAGTTCAAACCATCCCAACAACCTACGATCAATGCCAATTGGCAATAGTCAATGGCTGTCTGTTGACGAACACATGACTACTGACGGTTACAGCCATGTTAGCAGGCGGACTTCAATCAAGGTTTGGCTACCTTATCCCTTATCAAACTTGAAGACTATAAATAAGAAGACCTTGAGGAGGAGTTCAATTATTCTAGCAAGCCTTGAGCTATCTACTTCTCTCTAGTTATCTACACTCTTACTGGACTTTGTTCTTTCACTTTCAAATATAAACTTGGAGGCTTTTGTGGCTCAAATTTATAGTCTAAAGTTGTATTAGATACTACACTTGAAGTGGTAGGGGTTTATTTCTATCTTGATAAACCATCTCAAATAGAAAGGTGATAACACATGTGAAGCTCGTCGTTGGTGTAATCGTTTCGTTGGTGATAACGGAATCTCAATCTCTTTGATTTGAGAGAGTGATGTAGGGGATCAACGGATTTTTGGCCGAACCATTATAAAATTCGTTTGCAATCTCTTTTTCATTATCTTTATTTAATATTGCATTCTCTATTGATTGCATATTTATGATAATCAATATTTGCCCAAAAAAGGGGGGGCAACGGTTATAATCAAGCAAAAAAAATAGATTTTGATAAAATCTTTGCACCAGTAGCTAAACTAGAAGCTATAAGAATGTTAGTAGAAAATGCCTCATTTAAGAATTTCAAAATTTATCAAATGGATGACAAAAGTGTATTTTTAAATGGGTATATAATGGAAGAAGTATATGTTAAACAATCTTCCGGTTTTGAAGATTTTGAAAATCTGATTAATTCCATAAATTAAACAAAGCACTTTATGGCTTGAAACAAGCTCCTCGAGTTTGGTACAAAAGGTTAAGTAAATTCGTAATTGAAAATGGGTTTTGTAGTAGTAATATAAACACTACATTATTCATAATAATACATGAAAACGATATTTATGTTGATGACATTATATTCGGTGTTACTAACAAAAATATATGCAAAGAGTTTTCAAGTGTATGCAGTGCAAGGAAGGAGAATTTGAAAGGAGTATAATGAGTGAATTGGCATATTTTATTGATCTTTAAATTAAACAAGCAAAAGAAGGAATTTACACAAGTCAAACAAAGTACACTAAGGACTTGATCAAGAAATTTAAAATGGACAATGCAAAGCCAATGATAATACCAATGAGTCCAACCTTGAAGCTTGACAACGATTTAACGGGTAAGAGCATTGATAAAAAATTCTATCTAGGTATGATCGGATCACTTTTATATTTAAGTGTTAGTAGACCCGAAATCATTTTCTAGTATATACTTGTGTACTAGATTTCAATCATGTCCAAAAGAATAAATTATAAGTGTTGTTAAATGAATATTAAGATATCTAATATGGACAGTAGACTTAGGACTATTCTATTCAAGGGAAACAAATTTTTAACCTAATTGTATATTCCGATGTCGACTTCGCTGGTAGTCGTACTGATCGGAAAGTGCAAGCGACAAATGTAACTTACTAGGTCATGCATTAGTTTATTGGTTTAGTAAGAAATAAAATTACATTGCACTCTCTATTGCCGAACCTTAATATGAGGAAGTTGTTACACAAAATATTTTAGATGAAACAATAGCTAAATGATTATGATTGTTCATTTGATAAAATTTCAATTTTGTGTGACAATACTAGTACAATTAATTTATCTAAAAATCCAATACAATATTCACGTTTTGAACACATTGATATACGTCACCATTTCCTTCGTAATCATTCCAAAACTGGTGACATAATTTTAGAACATATAAATATTGAAAATTAATTTGCAGATATATTTACAAAAGCCAATACATGAGTACGAGTTCTTATTTATTAGAAGAGAATTGGGTATGCTTAATTGTTAATTTTTGTACAAAAGAAAACATAAAGAGAAATTTTGGAAAGTTGTCATTATGTCCAGCTAGTTGGTATGTATTGGCAAAAACGGTACAATTTGTTTCCACCTAAAAATTTTTATATTTTGTCCAAAAACATATTTACCAATTTAAAGGGGTTGTGAAATATTAGAAACAACGAATATAATGTACACCATTGTTTTAGAAAGCCAGTTCAATCTACAGGTCGGGTCAGTTAAATATATAAGACCTAAAGTCTGGTTTATTTTAACAAAACCATTGAACTAGAACAGACAGTTTTAGAAAATTAGTGCCGATTTTTACTTGAACCTGCTTGTTCAATTAGGAAATTTAGAAAGCTCTTATTTTTCCAAAATTAATACTAATTAACAAACAAGATTGTGGATCTAGTTAGAATCAAGGTATGATTGAATAATATTGTATCCCATAATTAAATTGTTAAGATTTGTGTTTACATATTGTCACAAAACTTTCTCATCATGTCATTCTAATTTGTGTGTGTGTGTCTATATATATATATATATATATTTGTATAAATATAAATGACAAACTCCTACTAATTTATCACCTACAGAGATAATAAATTGAAATAGTATTTTTTTGATTATGTGAAATAGAATTCATTAGCATTACAAAAAATAATTGTTATCTTATAAGAATTATAAACAACTGTATCGATTTTTCTAAATTATTTTGTCAGTCTTTATCTAATAATTTATATATGACATCATGGGTTAATTCCGGTTTTATAACGCATTTTTTGGGTCAATGAACGATCTAGATTTTAAAACATTGATGCACATCCGTAGAAAAAGTAGAATGGACGGAATTTGTACCTATCAAAATCAATTATTTCTGATATTGTGTATCCGTCTCTATGACGTGAGGGGCACAATTCAGGTACTTCTTGTACCTGCAAAGCGTAGTACTTTTTATTTTTTATATTTTTTATTTCCAACTCAGCCTACATCCTTTTCATCGAATCATGGTGAGCCATGTGCACTTAGGGAACTCACTAAAAAATATATATATATAATAACTGTTAAAAACTTATTCATAATAACCAAATTAAGTATTGAAAGAACACTGAGCTCCATGTTATTTTGCTTCTAAATTCTACCATAAAAATAGCAAGTAATGGAATGATTATTAGGTCCAAACAATAGAGTATGATTATAGGCGTTGACCACTAAGTTTATTTCTTAAAACTTATTGAGTAGAGGTAGAGAGATTTCTTAAAAAATGTGCAATTCCGTATCCACTGATCATGATCGGCACTATCTTATATTCTCATTTCTTAGTTGAAAATTTTAATATGTAATTACAGTCCTCCATTTATGAGGTCAATGAAAAGGATGTGAAGATGAACTCATACTCCTAATGCATATACTTGACTCATTAATATGATAAAATGTTTACACAAATTTTATCACTCGTATGAAGGTATTCTTGAAGGTTATTACTCATACGCACTTTTTCTTCTTTTCTATCCCGATATTAAGGATCTATTTTGACATAAAAAAATTTAAGTGATTTTCGATGTAGCTTTTTATGTTTTAACATCACAGAAATAAATTCTAAACTTGAAAGAGATAGTCTTTCTAAAAGGAAAAAAAAAAATTTGAAAGCAGAAATGAAAATTTTGGAGAATAAAGTTCATTTAGGATTTTTCTGAAGAGGCTAAAAGTTAAATAAAGGAAATGGTGTTGGTATCTGTCTTCTGTTGACTATATTAAACAAAAATCAAATATTACCATATCTTCTAAGCAGTGTAAAAAATACTTAAATTAAGTTTGTAATAAAATAATTTAATATAACCGTATCATATTTCTGGAAAGCAATAAATTATGTTGCCAATCCCATTGCCGAAAATCTGATTTTGCCAAATATGAAATTGGAAATAAGAACTTAAATATATTTAAATACAATTCCGGCTGAGTCTATGGTTTCACTATATTCCTTACATCCTATTTACGCGTGATATTTGCTTCTAGCCTTCAACGGACAAAGGATTCCAAAGGTAAAATGTCTGATTCCATACTCGATAGGAAGCATCTATCCGATTATCAATATTGGTACTCTCTACGGACACTCTAATATGATTGCACAAAATTGTATAATTTTTTTGTATTTTATAGGAAAGTATGCCATAAATAAAAGTCGAGTAAAATTGGATAATCAATCCTTTTTTATAGATAATTTGGTATCTTTTTGTGAAAGGGTGTAACCTTTTTCATGTATTGTAACTTTTCAAAAAATTGTAACATTTCAAACCGTAGGGATGCAACTTTTATTAAAAATTATAACAATTCCACAAATTACAATATTTCATTCAAAATATAAATTTATCCAAATAAATTCCAACAATTGACGTGTTATTGTGTATTTGTGGCTTGTTTCATAACCCTAGAATCATCAAATCAATGTGATTAATCACTGACAAGCCTTTATTATAAGTTATGAAAATGGCGACTACGTTTTATGCATTGAGTAATGAGCCTTTATTATAAGTTATCAATTAATTGAGCTTACTTAAAGGTGCGGGTTCATTGGTTATGGTACCCGCAACATGAGGTGCATGGAATAGGCTAATCATTTTTGTTAGTCAATTTGTGATTCTTTAAATGATTATAGTTTGGCAGTTTGAATGTGGTTAAGGAGTAGTTCTTGCCATTCTGTTGACCATTATCATTTCTTATTAGGAAGCTCGCATGCTAGTTAAATTTTAAACCCCATTTTATTTACTTGTTTATCAAATAAAAGACTAATCATACAGTTTGTATATAGTAATTGATGAGAGTTTAGTGGAAAGTATTGTGGCACATGATAATGGATAAAGGATTATGGTTAAGGCCTTGTGCGGAGTTCTCATGCTCAGTAACAAATACACAACTGCTAATATAACGTTCTGAAAATTCTGAGTAAATTTTTTACATTTATAACTAATATTATTTAATATGATTTAATGATTTTATTTATTTCATATTATTTTTATTTATTGAAGTTGGTACAATTATCATGTAATATTATATTATGGTAGATTACATACTAAGTCATCTTCTTCTACTTTTTGGTTTCACAGGAGAGTTAGAATGAGAGAGAAGTGTAGTAGTGAAAGTTGAGCTTCAACATTTCCTCCCTTGTTTCATCTATCTCGAGTTGTCCATCGTTGATGAAAAGTTGATATTTGTGATCCTTATTGTGAGAGCTGCATTTTGACGTAAGTCTACTATTCTTTTTGTAACATCCTGGAAATTTTCGATTTTTTTTTTTCGCAACCATATTAATGTTATAGAGATGTGTAATACTAGGATTGCATTCATATAGAAATGTGGGGTTTGGATGAGGTTGTTGATAATCGCGTTTTAATGCGTAGATTGAGTTTCAGACACTCAAACGATATTCCAAAACTTGGAAAAAACATCTATAAGTGTCTAGTATTGATTATGAGTGTTTTTAAAAGTTTTCATCCTAAGGTGTGAGGACAAAAAATTTCCGTAGGTCCGATCGATCCAACTAGTTGTTCGATAGATCTAAAATTTGAACCGATCGATTCAACTGCTTTTAACTAACTAAAGTGGTATTTGATAAAGTCTGATTGCAGATCGTTTGATGCTATTTGGGTGATTGTAGATTGTTTGATGAAGTCTGCTCACTTTATATCGATGCGTACTACTGACTCAGTTGAGAAGCTCTGTAGAATGTACATCAATGAGATTATTTGTTTACATAGGGTTCCTGTGTCGATTGTGTCGGATCGAGATCCTTATTTTATTTTATGATTTTGGTCAAGTCACTAGAAGGGCATAGGGACTAACCTATCGATGAGTACAACGTTTCATCCACAGAGTAATGGTCAATATGAGTGGACGATGCAGACACTTGAGGACATATTTTGAGCATGCGTCCTAGATTTCAAAGGTAGATGGGAAGATCATGTGAGCTTGATAGGGTTTGCGTATAATAACTGTTATCATTCGAGTATAGAGATGTCTCCATTCGAAGCTTTATATGGGCGCTCGTGGAAGTTGGTGACGGTGCCTTACTTAGATCTGAAATGGTATAAGAGACAACTCGGAATGTCCAGATGATAAAATAGCCGCATGAAATCAGTTCAAGAGTTATGTGGATGTGAGATGAAGTCTTTTGTCATTTGAGGTGGGTGAACATGTGTTCTTAAAGGTACCTCCGAAGAAGGGGATTATGAAATTTGGCAAGAAGGGAAAATGATAGCCGAGGTATATTGGTCCTTTCTTGACACTTGAAGCGGTGGAAGAAGTGGCTTATAGGCTTGCGTTGCTGCTACAGATCCTACTAATAGCATATACGTATATTATATAAAATTATTTATATTTTACCATATAGGTTGGAGTTTTACCTATGAGATTTATTTTTTGAATCTCATTAAATCCAAATTTAAATTGATTGTATTCGGAAGAACCATTACATCTCGGATGTTCTATTGTATTACCCATAATACCTTACTCCAGATGAGGGAATGGATTCTCAATGTATCTAGCAGAAAAAGAAAACATATTTGTTTTTCTTTACTAAAATTATGATAGCAAGCGTATATATATGCTATAGTATGGACCTGATGGTAAATATCTGAAGAGCTTTCATATACAGACCCATACTTATCTTATCCCATGAACCGAGATAATCCTTATCCATATAAATCGTAATCAAACCCACTATAGGATTGCGGCTGAATTCTCTCTTCACATATCCGAATTAATTCGGTTCTATTGTTAATATTTTTTAATTTTTTCCCCACGTAAAGATTGCAAATACCCACTTTATTAAATAAAATACTAACAATTTATTTAATGAGTATGTTACTTCTTAAACTCGTCCACTTAACTTATTTG
>MKEJ01070777.1:0-14803 GCA_001753735.1 Embelia ribes | reverse complement strand
ATTTTTTAAATAAAATTAAAAAACTAAAATTTTTTTTATTACAAAAGTCTACTTTTTTATTATAAAAATCTACACCTCCAACCAGAAACCCATGTTCCTAGTACAGTAAACAGTCAAATGGTGGTGATGTGAGAGAAATATCTCCATTTATATAAAATAGTTTAATAGAAATTTGAGCATTTGTATTCAAAATTTAATCTTCGTTTATGGGATTTTTTTTCCCTAAAAAAAAAATCCCATACAGCGTAACATTTACAGCTCAAACAGAATCGGAGACGCAATGTGAAACTGTTGAAATACAGATCATTTTTAATTTAAATTTGCAGGATTAAAGCACAAAATGACCAAAAAAAAAAAAGCACGAAATGATGAAACAAAATTATCATATATATTTTTTATTCTACATTATTAGGATAAAGTACATTTGCCCCCATGAGGTCCCTGACAATTTCAGTTTGCACTCTAAGCTTTCTTAATTACATTTTACCTTTTGAAGTTTGACAAATGACTTTACTACCCCCAATAAAAATGAAATTATTAAAAAAAAGGTAAATAACTGCTAATCTCACCCATTTTTCCTAAAAAACAAAAAATATACACACGAGCAAGCATAAATTAGCAATTCCAATCTCCACCAAGCTCTTCCCTTTTTCTACTCGGCTCTCGGTCTCTCCTTTTTATTCTCTTTCAACTATCAAATGCAAAAAAAATATGGATTCAAATTGATAGCCCTCAAATTCAAATTTAAACAAGATTTTCTTATGGATCAAGATTTTTATATTTTACCTTTTTGTGTGTGTTTAATGATAGGGCATGTAACTATTCATATTTTAAAAAGACTGGGGATCTAGAAAGTGTTAAAGAGAAATTTTTTATGTATTTTTTTTTAATTATTATTCTGTTTACAAATAATTGATACAATTTTCTTATTTGTATGTAAAAAAAAAAAAATATCACTTTTATTTTTATTAAGTTTAATCATGGCACAATTAAATAAAAATACCACTATTACCCTTCATCATTATTAGGAGAATGAATAATACACAAGATCATAAAAGTATATTTAGTTAGTTGCATTTAATTCAAAATTTGAATGTTACTTTTTGATTTTTCTCTAAAATTATGTGTTAGTTTGACAATGTTTATTATTTGTTTACAAATGAAATATTATTTTTCATTTTGCTCTATCATTACGTAGAAGGGTTTTTTTCTTTTAAAGCTTTTACTCCCTCTGTCTAACTTATTTTGTCTTCTACAAAAAATAAAACTTATTATAAGAACATCAATAAATGAGTGCTCAAGTAATAATTGCTATTTTGTTATTATATATTTTTACCATTTAACAAATATAGAATATGAGCATTTAACTTTACAAAATATATTAAATAAGGATAGTTTAGTAAAATTATCAAATGTAGTGGAATTTATTTTTGAACATGGATAATAATTTTTGATATACTAAAATAGTAATAAGGTCAAAATAAATTCGACAGAGAGAGTAGTAAATAACCAATGGCATTTTGAATTTTTTAACAACCAGGGGCAATCTTTCGGTTGATCCGAAACCGTAAGGGAGTAAACCAAAGTTTAAGAAAATACAGGGGGTAAACTGAAGTTGTCAGATACCTCAAGGGCAAAGTGTGATTTTCCCTAAAAAAAATTTGTGGTAGTGGTTAACCAGTTTTTTATTTTTTTAATTATTATTATTAAAATTGGTTAACCATATAACGCTCGACAATAGTCACGACAAGAACATGTGCCCCCGACTTATTTAATAATTAATAATAGTATCTTGCAACAAAAAAAATTATTATTACTCTTTTAATACTATCCAAACTCTAAAGGTTACATTAGGTCAACTGATTAGAAAGACCCTCACAGACTTAATAGAATTGGTATGCACCGACCCACTGACTAGATTTTTTCAGTTAAAATTTGGGTGATTTCAGCTTATCTAGGATCACTACGGAAAGGCGGTTCTGCCCCGGCATAATTGTCGGCTAGATTTTGTTCATCACATTATAATTATTTATTTTTAAATTAGTGACTGAAAATAAATATATAATTTTTTTTAAAAATTAAATAAAAAAATATATTTAAAATTAATCATTGATTTGAAAACGAGCGGCTACAATGTGATAGGTAGAGCCTACCCAGTAGGTCTACCGGGCAAATCCCCCTATCCGATCACCATATTATGTATGGTTAGGGAAAACAATTGAGTTAGGTTGTACAACCCAACCCGAAATAAAACCAAAAATAAATGTATTCCATTAAGTTTGGAATTGGGTTGAGAATAGTTTTTGGTTGAATCGGGTTGAATCCTAAAACCAATAATTGGTTTGCGGTACCGTTTAGTTGGGTTGTTTTTGAGTTAGGGTTGGATTTGATTTATGATGCATCCATAAAGATAGAAAAAATAATAATAAATTTTGACAGAAAAAAATATTCTAAAGAAAACTGTTTTTAAAATATATATATATTTTATGAACGTATCTTAGTCGTATCCGTATTGTCATATCCCTATCTCGTATCACCGTACTCGTGCTTTAGTAGATTATGAATTATAATATTTTGATATTTTATTTCTATGGGATTATCT
The DNA here is from genome assembly GCA_001753735.1 of Embelia ribes. NCBI lineage: Eukaryota > Viridiplantae > Streptophyta > Magnoliopsida > Ericales > Primulaceae > Embelia > Embelia ribes. The sequence goes on along the minus strand of MKEJ01070777.1, from coordinate 12,201 downwards.
TCATTCCAATTTAGATAGAAATTAGAAGCTTCAAATAGTATCTTATTAGGCCTAAGGAATTGGATCTACAAATAATTATGCTGTAGCTCGACCATATACTCACAATTGTAAATAGAATTAAAACGTGACTTTATAAATTTGTCTCAGTAAGTGCTCATCACAGTTTCTTTTTTCTGGGCCCATTCAATAGATATAACACGTGAACTGAATATAAAAAATCTATATTGCTATTATATCACAAACAATTCCGGACTTATACAGTGGCTTGTTCTGCATTAATTGTATGCATAGATCTAGTACCCTTGACAAAAACTAAACTAAGGATAAAAAAAAAAAAAAAGGAAAACTCAAATTTAATGAGTTCCAATATGAGTCCAAAATCAGATGACCTCGGAATAACTTATCACCGTAAGTCACGATTATTAATCAATCAATAAACAAATGAGTTACAATAAAAGAATAACGTCCACAGCTCCAGTGATAAAAAATAAACCGGAGTTATGACCCGATTGCCACTTTAGCAAATCGAGTTAAAAATTCCACAACGAATCGTGTGAATATCCACCATCATATTGTTCTTCTGGATAATAATCAACAATAGGAGGAGGTGGCACATAAAAATCATTAGAGAAATCATCGAATCCCGGGTACATGCCATACGAACTGGTCACATTATAATCCGAACCCAAAGCGGAAAAATGGTCCAGAAATGACCCGTCCAGTGCTGTGTCCGTCGCCACCTGGGCCGTCCCATCAGACACTGACTGTGAGGGAGAATCGACACGCATCTCGTACGAGGAGGACGACGAAGTCGTGGAGGATTCGCGGAAAGAATCATTGCTCTGGGCCACAGAGTTGGCATACCGGGCCGCGACAGCCTGTATCTCGGAGGGCTGTAAAGACTCCCCTCCGTCTATATAAGGCGGGCTGTCTGGAAAATTAAACTTAGCAGAGGGTCCGCGGATGCAGAAAAGTGCCGCGTCAAAAGCTCTAGCGGCCTTCTCCGCCGTGTCGTAAGAGCCGAGCCAGATTCTGTCACGGCAATTGGGTAACCGGATTTCGGACACATACTTTCCCCATTTCCTCTTCCTCACTCCCTTGTACTTTGATGACGCTTCACTAGTGCTCGCCTCGGCAGAAATCTTTTTCTCTTTCTCAGGCTTCACCATATTGAATATTTTTTAATTTTTGGATTATTATTATTATTATTATTTCTCCACACTTTTTTTACTCTTCAGTCTCACTCGGTGGGTATTGTGTTTTATGAAATTGGCGGCTATGTTATATACAAGTGAGGCCGTGTGGGTGAGAGTGGGGGAGGTTCCAGGGGTCAAATGGGGCGCGTATCTGACCTATTGTGAGTACGTGGCAGATAGGAATGGCCAACGGTAACGCGTTGTGGAGGGTGAGTAATTAGAGCACGTGTTTTTTTTGTGCATTTCACCTCGGGGACAAAGACCTGTAAGTAGCATCCAGGAAAGACAAGCCACCTCGGCATCAGTGTCGGCCCCACTCCATCCAAATTTCACGTTTGTTATGAAAAAATATCATCCTAACTAGCAAAGAGTATACTTGGGCCAATAAACTCCCTGAAATTGGAAATCATTGTGATTTTCACATCCGGTTTCTCAAAAATTATTTTCAAAGTTTATTTAAAAAATAATATAGCTATAGTATTTGATTAATAAATTTTTTAAAATTTTTTGATAAGTAGTATAGTTTTTAGTAAATTAATATTTTTCAATATAGAAGAAAAAAAGAATAGACATATATGAAAAATATAATAAATATTACCGAGATTATTTTGATAATTAATCATTGAAAAAATAAAACTAAAGCACCCCCAAGACTAATTTTTTTTTTTTAAATAGTCAACTCCCCAAGACTAGTTTAAAAGTACTCCCAATGCTATTTCTAAAAGTATAATTAAAAAAATATAAATATATTATAAAATTTAAATATTTTAAAATTTATCAAGTATCTCTGCTGATATGTTTCAAGAAACAAATAAATAAAAATAGGCTAGAAAAACAATCCAAAACTGGCCCTAATAATAATCAATACGGAGTAAAATTTGATAATTAAAGTTACACTTCTAAAGAATCTAAACCATCTATTATCCTTCTTGGTTTAATATTAGTCCAGTTATCCTTCAACTTTACTTTCCTTAATTTAAGTCCTAACTTATTTGTTCTTGCAAAGTGGTTCACACCCTAATATAAGGTAACACCGTTAGCTAACTGATTAGCGCGGTATGAATATCATGATATTTAATTATTAAGTGACAAGTATAACTTTTTCTTGCTAAAAAGTTCTCTCCACTTCCATAAATAATAAGCTCATTTCTTTCTTTTATTTGTTCAAAAATAATTATCTCGTCAAAGTACATTCATGACAAAGAATAATAGATTCTCAATATTAGTCCTCATTATTGTTGCTGCCGGGGTGGTTAAACTAATTGTTGAATAACAATAAAATAATAAATTAGAAATAATAAGCTTGAAATAATAAAATTTTTATTAATGAACAACTAGAAAGGAAATGGAACTTATATTCAAACAACGCTGTTAGAAATGGGAATTAATGAATTATAAACGTTGTATAAATTAAGATTTCAAACGAGATCACAGTTTATTATCTCATCTTAAATCCAATTTGTCTGTCACCTGAATTGTTTATGGCCTGCATTGGCCTTCATCGATGATCATTTGAAAATTGAAAGGGGGTGTAAATGCATCACATGATGTGGCCCGGGACAATAAAGGAAAGCCCAACAATCGTGTTGACCAAGTAAGGCAAATCTCAAAGATTTGATGAGTGTGGTTGATCCCTTAGTCCTGTGAAATTGGTATTCGGGTTACTGGCACTCCTATTATCCACTGTGATAACATTGGCACCACCTATCTTACTTCTAATCCAACCTTTCATGCACGTACGGAACATATGGAGATTGATTATCACTTTGTTCGTGACCGGGTGGCAAACAAGTCTCTCAAAGTTCTATTTCTCTCCAACAAAGACCAATTGGCTGATAGTCTTACGAAATCCATTGCCGCATTACGTTTTACTTCTATGGTTTACAATCTCAACGTCTGTTCCTTGACCAAGCAATCGTGTTGATCAAGCAAGGCAATTCTCTAAGATTTGATGAGATTACAACAGATCTCTTGTATCAAATGTTCATATATTTAGTTGCCTCACTATTAGAGATTATTGTTAACATTGTAATATGTAAATATTTTAATTTTAATATAAAAACTATGGTTGACTCCATGTGTAGTGAATAAAGCCAAAACCATCGTTTTAATTAAGCTTCCAACAGGGGGTTGTTCCGAGATTTATTGACGAGCCTGCAGAGACCATTATTTGTGGTTTGCATGATTTGTGTTCGCTTGTTGATTCTTTATTGGCTATCAGACTGAGTGTTGTTTAAGTGAAATGAAGGAAGATTGTGATGCGAAAGAGGTTGACTCGAAAGAACATTGTTGGTTTCTTATTTGCTAGATACTTAAAGTTATCGTTGCCTCACGGGATGGTTGATAAGTGTTGCACATCCTCTTATACGGGGCCGCCTTGTTAGTGTTTAGTGGAGCAATTTATGAGTTGTTGGATCTCGGTGATCAAAGACCAATGACATTGTTAGTGCCACGTTTATCACATATTGCTCCTACTTATCGGTAGGTGGAGATTTGTTGGGTGTACCCCTAAGTAGTAGGACTTATTTGTCCAATATTAAAGTTTGGGTCCTTGTTTAAAAAATTGAAGAAACTTTAGCGTCTAAACTAGATTTAACCTTGCACTTTTGTTAGGTTATGGGAAACTACAAGAAGCAAAGTGTAATTGCACTAAATCTATTGAAATAAGACTAGGTTTGTGGCGGCTAAGTGAATAAAAACAAGGATTCTCTCCAGTAACATTGGTATTGATAAACGTGGTTCACCTTGAGATTTATATTTTCCATAAAAATATAAGTATTTTGGAGTAATCAGTTATACAAAAACTAGAGAAGAGTATTTTAAAAAAATTTAGAATAAAAGCTTGTAGAGATAAAGTTTTATTTTGGGGAATCGGCCTTTGAAATCTTTGGTGATTGGAAACTTGACCATTATTTTTGGGGTTCTACGTTGGCCATTAAGATTCTTATTTGAGTATTTCTTATTATTTTATTTTTGTGGTTTTACTCTTGTATCTATTTGAGATTAATATCCTCCGCTTATATACGAGGTGATTTGATTGTATTTTCTCTTTTGGTTAGTGGATTGATTTGGTGGATGCGTAGCCCTATTAATTTTTTACTCTTAGTTTGAAAAGATTTTTCCCACGTTAAATTTTGATGTCTTTTACATATCGTTTAGTTTTGCGTATGGTTGATAATCGTATTTTTTATATTGGGATCAAATATAATATTTACTTTCCTTGTGGTTTGAGAATGGGCGTGAGTGCTTGATTGCTATTCCCAATATTGAATTCTCTCCATCTACTCAATAATACTCTTCCCCGTCCACCATTATAAATGCATGGAATTTTGCGACCACAAATTTCTTTACGCCTCATCATCCATCTTGTACTTCTTCTCTAAATATCCCAAAATTATGTTTGTGAATTCTTTGGGAGAGTATACATTAAACTAAGTATTATCGATAGCATTGAGAATATAAGGTCGCTACAGGTAGTCGGCATGTTTTCATGCCTTAATTGTCGCAACCAACTGTGCATTCTAAACGTTCTCGCTTAGGACCAACTCAGTCTTCTTGAGGAACTAGATCAAATAAGGTTTGTTAAATTGAATATCTTTTTCTGCCAATGTTTGAAGTTGCTACCCTTAAATTTCTCTAATTTCTCAAATTGAGAAATCGGTATAGTCGACAGAACTGAAATACCTAGTGCCTTAGCTCCCCAGAGTTGGTGCCTGGATAGTAACAATGTTGTTGTTGTCCCCATTCTCCTTGGTCACTATATGAGTCACATTTTCCTCTGTTTTAGTTTCATATAAACAGAAAACACTCACAATTAAAATGCAAAAATATTAGGAATAATAGATTATGACATAACCAAAATTTCACCAAGCAGAAATTATGAACAATTTTATTAAACTGAATTACTACCATATCTGAAAATGTTCTACCAAAGATACCAAATTGATTCTACAAAGGATATCCCAGAATACGAAAAATAAATTTCTATTATTCCACAATAATTTGAAAATTATTTTGACAACAACAAAAAATTGGATTTATGATTATTGGTGTTGTTGTGGTTAAATAATTTCTGAATAACAATAAGGTAATAAACTGAAAATAATAAGTTTGAAATAATAAAAATTTATTAATGAACAACTATAAAGTAAATAGAACTAATATTCTTACAACATTGTTAGAAATGAAATTACTAAAATACACTGTATGGATTAAGATTTCAGACGAGACTACAGTTTAACCGTATTCCTTTAAATCCAATTTGTTCGCCACCTGAGTTGCATCTAGCCTGCACTGGTCGAGTCTTTTGTAGTGTGATATCCTCATAGACTCTTTATATGGCTGTGTGTATGTGTGCAAAAAATGATTATGTTGTGCAATTTCATGGATGGAAAATATGGCTGACGATTAGCCATTTTTATAGCTGAAAGTCGACATGTGAGAAGTTACAACTCAATACATCAATCACTATTATGAGAGAGTTGCATCCATGCCTTAATGCAGAAGATAGTGGGTGATCATAGGTCATTACGTTATGAAATGAAGAATTGCAAGGAATCCAGATATTGCTTCTAAAACCTCTAGAATTTCCTGCAATTTTTATAACTCATTAGATATTTATGTAATTTTTCGAAACTATTTAATAAATCAATTAAATTTTTAGAACATAAAATGTTAGATTCAAACCACACACGCGAACCCTACCTCAACCTTGACCTCAAACCCTGACCCTGACTCTGACCCTGACCTTGACCCAGACCCTGACCCAGACCCAGATAAGGACGCGTCATGTGCAAACCAGTAGCCAAGCCCAAGCCCTGAGCTCGAGCTTGAGCTGGCCGGTAGGCCAGTCTAATAATGCGCGCCTGCGTGTGTGTTGCTTCCACTTCCATGTGCAAGTGATGTATCAGATTACACCTCTTACAAGCAAATAAGATTTTATATTTTCAACTCATTGATCCTTTAATTTGTTGAAATGGAATAATTCCCACAACCCCACTTGAACACCTCACTTTGAAGCCAATTTCTATTTACAACATTTATAGTTTTGACGATGTAAATGTACCTTCTCGAAACTCGCACTATGAGATTTAAAACCCACCCAAGAACTACCAAAAATATTATGTGGAAGCCATATAAAAAATGACTTAAAATAAGTTATTTTTACGAATTCCAATATCATAAATATACATGAAAATCATAAAATTTTCAACAATTATTACTAAGAAAAAACCAAATAAGGAATGTTTTGAAAATAAAAAATTCTAATGATGGCACCTAAAAATGATATGACTATAATGGTCAATTCCTTTCCAATTTAGTTATTTCAAAATAGCTTTTAATATTACCTAAATTGTGTGTCTAGTCAAACCCAATAATTATTTGTTGGTAAAAAGAGTAAAATTTAAATTCTTTAAAAATAAACCAAAATTTTCAATATAAGGTTTTAAAATTGTGGAATGCATGTTGAAATAACGGTAAATTTATCAAGAAATTCGTAGCTTACTTTTTGAGAAGAAAAAAACAAAGATATAGAAATTCATATCCACAAAGCATAAACTATAATATCACTGATAAAATATATAGAAATACTTATGTGCTGGTTGAACCTATAAGTATGATAGGTCCTCCCCCCACCCCCCCATCTTGAAAAAATTCACCCAATGTCTTATTTTCTAGTGGAATCTTTTTTATGCAGCTTTATCCTATTATTAAAAAAACATGTATAATATTTATCTTCATGAAAAAATTATATGATGTTCTAGACCGCCATATTCTAATTATGAATCTGCCTGTTCACATGTATTACATAAGAAAAAACACTTTATTTTGATACTATGTTAAGTTTTCATAGCTAACAAGTTAGCTTTCGAGTGATATATCACAATAACAAGAAATAATCATAAGGTTTGAACTTTTAAAAGAAAAAAATTAAAGTAGGGGGATAAAATTGATGTTGGCAAAAGTTAAGAGGGAACAATAGATATTTTACCCTTAATTGACTTATGTTCATCAAGGTATAATAAAAAATTAAGGCCGGTATAATTAGTGATTAAAATGACAGATAATTTTGATATAATATGTATACAATTTTCTTGAATTTGTGAAAAATAGTTTAAAGATTGATAAATTATCACAAATAAAGTGAGGGGATATAAAACCAGTACTCCCGATCCGTTCGACAGGCACTTAGATGCTAAATAGAATGAAAGAAATACGCATCCACTAATTTTTTTCTTTAATTAGCTCAAATAATTGCTTCTATCATTGGATTTGATTAGTAATATCAACCAATCCAATAGTAGCAATTTGAGCAAATTAACGGTGCTAATTATTTCAACATCACTTGGTCCGTGTGCTGTTAAATTATTATAACATTAGATAGGTAATAAAACATATGAAAGTTTTTACATCATTTGGGACTACAATTATTTTATTGAAAGATGCATATTTTATACATGCGTGTAAAATTTTGTTATATATAAGTCTCTGTTTTTCTTTATCTTTTGACAACCTAGAACAACTCTGAAGACATGAAAAGTTATCCGTCTATGGATCATCAGACGTTTTATAATCCACTTTATGGTTAAATATTGTTGTAGGTTTAAAGAATTATTAAAATACAAAAATTACAATCACGTGCCATTTAAGTACATGGGTAAATAGCGTCACATTCCCCGAGCTTTGCTAATTACGCATTTAGATCCAGCTAATTTCAATTATACGAACGTAGGCTCCCTAAACTCATAGTCATTAAGCAATTACATCCCTTCCGTTAATTTATCAATAGAGTAACAATATTTTTATTAACTATTTGTACCAACTTGAATTGTGTGGTTCATAATTAATCATATCATCACATATTCTCTCACTTCTAAAAAAATATGATAATGTGAGTAATTATGAATCACAAAATTCAAATTGGTGCAAATAGTTGATATAAATATCGTTACTCTTATCAATATTCCCTTCAACCCCCAATTAGTTGACTTATTTGACCATGTGAATGGACCAAAATGCTCATCCAAAATCACACTAATCATGTAATGGATAACAATGAGGATAAAAATAAATTAAGAAGCCATCATTTATTTCACTTCTTTGAAGATTTAGATTTTTAATCATAGCTTACAAAATTAGAGAAACATACAACATATTTTTTTCTAACTCTAGCCTTTATTATTGTATGTGGCTTATTAAGGTTTTTTCATTTTTGATAAATGAAAGTTTTAAAAGATTGTAAGTAACCATGTTATTAAGAGATTTTCCTATTCACTTAACTGCATGATTCTCAAATTTGGCTATTTGAGATATTTATAAATGGATCAAATTCAATAAAAAAGAAAAAGAAAGAGATAGTCAATCGTGGATTGTCTTTTATTCTGGGTGATTTTATTGAGACCATAATGTTTGCTACCGGCATCATATTTTTATTTAAAAAAAAATTACGATACACCATGTAAGATCGACTTTGACAGATGCGAATGTACTGAAGACATTTAACTATACTAAAGTCGAAAGTTATGATCGACTTTACTGGGATTGAATATTTTCATCATATTTGATTGTGCCAAAATTGATCATCGTGATGCCTATAGAAGTGATAAAAATGTAATACTTGTAGCCAACAATTTAGTCCCAATAGAATCACCCATTATATTTCCTTTTCAAAGATATTAAGTGTCTTTTTTAACATATCACCACTATTATTAGTCTCAATTGCTCAATTACATACATTTTCTTTATTGTAAATTTTCCGGTTACAATCCATAGCAAATTGTTTAAGTTTGTTGAAAATTATCCCATATCGATTAATAATAAATCTAATATTTACACTCTTTTTACAAGTCAATTTTCAAGGATAAATTATATCTATGTAATTGTTGCAATTATAATTTTAACATGGTATCAGATCCAAAAGTGCTCATTTATTTGATTAAATTAAAAGTGTTTGCTGGCTCCACCTGTTTAACTGCACTTGTTGGGCTTTCAGAGATTTGATATGCAAACAAGTGAGGAAGAGTGTTAAACATTATCTCACATTGATTAATAATAAATTTAAACTCTTATTTATAATTATTTGGACACTCTCTCCTTATAAACCAGTTTTAAAATATGAAATCTACCCATGTAATTATTGCAATTATAAAATATTGAGAGATTTAATCATAAAGAGTTGAGCAATACTTATATATAGAGTTAGTAAGTATTACATAATAAGTCAAGATCATATCAAATCTATATAAAATGTGCTAATATCTTATCTAATATTCTTTAACATCCCGCAAGATGGACATGAAGTGAAGCATAATGTTCATCTTGAATATGAAATTTTGTAATTCTACAATTCACTTGTAACTTCACTACCCAATAACAGTAGATTGAGGTGAAAAAACTAGTAACAATAATGGTAGAGGACCAATAATAACACGGCTAATAAGAAACTGTACTTGCAGTAGATCAAAATAAGTAAAGTATAATTTTTAATAGTATGAATTAAAGATTGGTTGCAATAGAGAGGGGAGAAAAAAGTAGAATATAGGAATATTTAACCAAGTTAACATTCATAATGAAATAATAGTATATGGGGAATAAAGTTTTAAAGTCAATAATAATACGGTTTAAAATTTTCACACCTGCAGTAGATCAAGGTGAGAAAATTAGTAACAATAACAGGTAGAGAACTGATAATAATCGGCTCATAAGAAATCATACTTTCAGTAGATTGAGGTGGATAAAACATAATTTTTTAGTTATGGATTAAAAATTGATTATGGTAGCGAAGGGAGAAATAAAGAGAATATAGGGAGGATTTAGGCATTTATGATTTTTTATTTTGCATAAGCTAAATAGAAAAATAGATAGGGTGGGTCACCTAGTACAACTAGTTCACATAACGGTTTTTGCAAACGGCTGTCACTAAATAGTAATTTTAGGTTATCAAGCCAAAAAGATTGTAAGATCTGATATTATGTTAAAAAATAGTCCACTACTTTCGGCAAGAGGAGCACATTAAGTAACATGAGAGTTTATTATAAATATTGGATGTGGGAAGTTTAACAAAGTTTCTTTGGCGTTTTGTCGTATTTAAGCTATAATTTTTGTTATGGCCACTGTAGATTCTTAATTTGACAATTTTGGTCAATTCACATGGTTAAAGAGGTAAACAAACGGAAAATGTTGATAAATTAACGGCAGGGGTTGTGAGTGCATCTCCCTTAAAAGTTTGGGGATCTAGATGCCTATTAACCAAACTAACAGGATTTAAGTGCCTATTTTGCAAATCTCATAAGATATAGATGCGAAGTTTTTCACAATAATATAAAATCATTTTGTAGAATATTTACCAAACGAAAATTATTTTTCAAATAATTACCAAATAAAAGTTGTTCCAAAAATTGCAGCTTGAAGTTGTAATTTTTCTAGAGAACAGACAACACGCAGTTACAAACTTTAATTTTTGTATACAATAAAAATTGGATTTTGAAACTGTGATATTTTATCTTTTATTTGAAAAGTGAAGTTTCAATTTTTGTACAATAAACATTGGATTTTGAAACTGTGATATTTTATTTTTCATTTGTAGAATTTCTTTTTTGAAACTGCAACTTTTGGATCAATATTGGTTTGGTAATTATTTTAAAAACGAATTTTGTACAATAAATAGTTTGTACAACTACAATATTGTGGTCAAAACTTGATGGATGCGTTTTACCCTTGTTTATATATCATGTAAATTATTATTAAGGGCGAAATTCAATGAATTCATCCTAAAATGAAGAAACATAGAACCATCATCTTATTAAGATTTTCTAGAAAATTTTAAACGTGTGCCCAATTTCTATTCTGCAAATTTGAACTTTCTCTAGAGAACCGCACATATTGAACAGGAGCAGAAGATAGCAAGCAGTTTTGACCAAAGCAATTCTAAATAAAATCCTGCTCTAATTTGAATTTGTGTTTACTCGGAGAAAAGATTATAAAATATATATAAACTGATTTGGCCACAATTTCTAAAATATTAATATTTTAACACAAAAGTATGGAACTCTGTTAGAAAATGTCAAGCCCCATAATTTTTACATTTAATTTTTTTATGAATTTTTTTTCGTGTGACCAAAACTTGTACTCGCTGCCTATTAAACATTAAGAAGATTAGTTAAATAATGGATCTTTAACCACGTGGAAGTTGAGGTGTCACGTATATAATAATAGACTAAAGAAAGGGACATCACAAGAGAAAAAATTATAGAAGCGTGAGTGACATCAAAACTAACATGGGTAGCTCTCAATACCAGAAACTTTTTTTCTTATATATATTGTGCATGAATTTTTTTTGTACCAAAATTGGTATAAGAAAATTATTACAAAGTAAGGATAATTTATTACTACTAATTTTAATTAAAAATATTGATAATAAAATTTTCATATTTTTTAGTAATTGATTTGAAAATACAAAAATTCCTTTATATTACAAGGAAAAAAATTTCTTGTACAAAGAGGTCTTACAAGTATAGATTAGATATATTTTGTTAATTAATTAATTAATTAAACCCGCATGAAAGAATTGATTAATGATTAAAGATCTAAATAAAGACTTTAATTAATTTAATCACTACCATATTCCTTCTTAGTTAATTAAGCCTAAGTAAAAGAATTAATTATCTAATTCTATTTTAAAAGTGTGAAGGTCTTCTATATTTTCTCTATTTTACAATCCAAAAATATCCCACCACTATTGCAAAATTACAACTATTTTACTTAATAATTTGAACCAAATAAGGATAATAATGTATTTAACAAAACACATATATTACCATTTATCAAAATATCTTTTTTCAAAAGATATTGCTAGGGATAATTATAGAAAGTCTTCATAATTTTAACAATAATTCTTTTTTGTCTCCATAGTTTTTCTTACAGCAGTGATGTTATCGGAGTTTAAAAAATGAACAAACTTGACCCTTAAAATTTAAGAAAAATGATATATTGAGTACATTTTATA
>MKEJ01070775.1:0-19722 GCA_001753735.1 Embelia ribes | reverse complement strand
AAAAAAAAAAAATTACCCAAAAAAAAGAAAAGGAAGAAGAAAAATTATTTGATCTATTTTCCCACATAGACAATAGCATTCTCCATGCAGCTATAACTAATGATCAGACAAACAGAAAACAAAAACAACAAAAATCACCAGCAAAACACTGATGACTGATCCCAAAAACCCAACAATTTTTTTAAAATACTACAAAATTCCAGATTTTTGCCAGTCATCCGCAATATACCATAAGAAATTGATCAAATCAATAAATCACTCAAAATCTCATATCCTGAAAATCCACATAATTATATATATAAAAATTAAAAGGAGGAAAGTTATTTAAGCTAATTTTTCCACAAAGATAATAATTTCCTACATGTAAGAAAAAGAAAAAAACCCAGCAAAGCCCTGATCCGCAAAACCCCACAATTCAAAATTGAATAATCTTTTTTTGAAGAAAAAATATTATTTTTTAAAGAGAAAAGACCAAAAAATAGAAGAAGAAAAAAAAGAGAAAGATAATCCCACAATTAATCAAATCAATAAATCACCCAGAATCTCCTAACTACAAAAATAGAGGAGAAATAATTTAAGCTAATTCTCACTCAGATACCAATTTTCAACATGCAATAAAAAATATAAAAAAAAACCCAGCAAAACCCTGATCTGCAAAACCCCAAAAATTCAAAATTGAAATGATCTTTCAAAAAAATTACTAAAAAAAAGGGAATACATACTTGTTCGATAGGCTTGAGAGTAAAGGGTGAGTCGCCGTAGAAAACCCCGACCGACCAAGACCCCTCGTTGTCCAGCTGGCACCCTTCCACGGAGCCCCTGACACGTGGCGTCAGAGCAAACTTCGCGTAAAATGTCGAAATTACCCCCAAAATTAAAAAAGACCCCAAAAAGAACCCCAACACCGACGTGGCGGCGCAGTCATCGTTCCCCCACCGCCTCTTTCCGCCCATTTCGCCGCCGCTACAATCTCAATTCATTGTTAGATACATATATATTTATATGTATGTATAGATGTATGCAGTTTTTGTTCTCTCTCTCTCTCTCTTTTCAAGTGAGTTTCGGGGTCTTGAGAGAGAAACCGCAGTGGGGTTGTATATTATTATTATGGGGATAAACGTTTCTAGTTTGAATGAATGAAAACTAGTGCCCATATGGGTATGCGTGTATGTATATATAGGTTGTATCCGCGTGCTGTATGTATATTTCTATTTATTATTATATTTTATATATTATTATTATTTTCTGCATTCAAAATAAAAGACCAAGTCAATTTTGAATTTTGACGTGAACGATAAATGTTATCCCGAGCAAATACATGGAGAGAATATTTTAAGGTAACACAATATTTTTATTATTTAAAAAAATAAAATTACGTAACACCAGATATAATCGATTTTGACATAATTGAATATTTGATTCTAAAAATTTGAAAATTTATATCAACTTTACTATGATCAAATATTTTTAACTACATTCAACTATAATAAAATCGATCCTTACTGTCATAATCCTAATAAAATTGCCCATCTGTTTACATAGTTTAATTATTACTCCGTACAATTAGTATAGATAATACTAAATAAAATTCACAAGTTGTGAGTAATGTATGCGTATACACATTGGAGGATAATATAAATATATATATATATATTACTAATAAGTTTTTAGTATACCGATAGTTTAACATAATATCATATCTCACAACGGGTCATGTATTTAATTTCACAAAAGCACAAATTTTAAAAATAAAAAACAAAAAATTTCAAATGTTGGGTCTCTCAATAGGATAGGCTTGGAGTGAGTCCTAGACACACTTGGGGGATTGGAGAATAATATAAAAGGAATAAAAAATTGTATTGCTAAGAAACTCTGTCACGATAACTTAACAATAATGGTGTAGACTAATGAGTTCAAATCTTACCAAGTTTGGGATTGGAACTGAACAAATCTCTGTCGATTTAAAAACTTTAAACCAAAACTGAATCCTTAGTGGATCGGAATTGAATAGAACTAGGCCGTCAATTTCAATTTAGATCTGGTCCTTCTTTCGATTCCAAATTATCGATCAAAATCGAATAGAACTAGACCGTCAATTTCAATTTGGATCTAGTCCTGGTGAATCGCTTTTTTATTTTAGCTTAGAACCAGACTTATATAATCATCTCATACATATCATTGATTTTATTTCAGGATAAATCTCTACAAACAAATAAAATAATTCACTTCATGTCATTTTTTTTAATATTTAACTCTATTTTAAAAGTGTGAAAAATTCTAAAATTTTCTCTATTTTACAATCCGAAAATACCCCTCTCACTGTTGTAAAATTACAACTATTTTAATTAATAATTTGCAACAAAGAAGGGTAATAATGTATTTAACAAAACAAATGAATCACTACCTATCCAAAATTCTTTTATAAATTGTTAGGGATAATTATAGCAATGGTTCTTATAGTTGTACTTATAATAATAATAGTTTTCATAGTTTGGAAAATTGTTAAACGTGACCCTAAAATTTAGGAAAATGACATTAGTAACTTGTATAGTTTTTCCTCATATTTAAAATATTACAATACTCAAAATAAGAGAAAATATAAAAATCATAAAAAACTAACTTACACCAAAATCAATAACATATTGGTAACTTCATATATTTCCATCATTTACAAATGATTTTGAGTTTACAATAAGGAGTATAATTTTAATGATCGTAAAAGTAAGATATGAAAGTTAAATTTCATTATCAAAGTTACCTTGTTTTTTAATTGAAATGCTATCCAAATTTTCAAGCCCTTGGAACTCCCACCTTTAAGTGTAACTAAGCAACAATTATTATAAGCATTAATAAGAATTTTATTTAAAAAGCATGTGAAGAGTTTATCAAAATGATTGTAAAATAGATTCTCTGATCCAATTTCAATATGAAAATTTGATTTTTAGAAGAAGTTATGCTCATCGGTGTTGTTATTCATTTTTCACAATCGCAATAGGAGAAAAGGTTTGAGATTATTGTTTGACTAAATTTAATATATTTAGAATTTTTCTTAATTTAAAAAATTTGTATGTTTATTATTTGTTATGTCATTACTAGCATGTAAGTTTATTTATTTTTATGAATACGGAACTATTTTTTTTTAATGCATGAGATAAATAAATTATTTATTTTTAGGAATAGAACATGAAAATTTTTAATTACTTTTAGTTTTAATTTATCCTTAATCGTTTTATATTTAATTATATTTAAAAAATTTATATTATGGTAATATTTCTTAATAAAATAATATAATTTAATATGTTTTATTTTTCCAATAAGTTTAAATTGATAGAGTTTTAAGATATTTATTATTTAAAAATCTTAAATTCATGAAACGCTTGTCAATTAATTATATGGACATTTGTCAAAAATAGAGAGAAAATAATTGAATGAACAACTTTTATATAATTTTTCAACATAAATAAATTTTATATTTTTAATTATAATACTCATCCTTTTATTCCAATGCACAAAGTCGGTTTTGGTATATATTTTATATGTTTTCAATAAAATTAACTTTAGAGAAATTTTTATTATGGTAGTATTTACAAATAAATAATTATTTTTAATAATCTTTATTTTACAAGCATATTTATTTTTAGTGAAATTATATTATGATAAAAAAAATTTAGAAATCCTAAGTTTATGGGATATGTGTCAAAAGACTATGTAAATATATATCACGATTCGAGTGAAAATAATTGGACATACAACATTAATAACAATCAATATCTAGTCTACTCTAAAACAAGGTTCTCAGCTCTTTGTTTTTAATAATCTTCCTCTTCTTCTCTTACAAATATTTTTACCAATTAGTAACAATATTTTTTTATTCAAATTATTATTTTTATTCAACTAGCCTAAACTCAAAAGCAACCCCTATACATGATCTGTTCCTTTTATACTAACAAAACTAATAAATATACCTAATAAAAGCAGTTGCCTGAATTGAAATTTTTTAATTATAAACTTTATATCTAAATAATATTTTTTGTTGTATAATATTTAAATATATTACTTTAATTAGCTCGTTCAGTCATTTTCATAAAATTTGTATACATCGCGCGTGCAAGTCTGTTAGTAGATAGATAGATAGATAGATAGATAGATAGATAGATAGATAGATAGATAGATAATTTGTAATATATACATAATCGGTTCCATATCAATTCCAAACCAACCGGTTCGATTCCACTTCTAGTTATTCAAAATTAGAAACCGAAAAAAATTTATTTAGTTCCACATTTCTTAAAAAGGGAACCAACCCGAAGCAATTTTTGTCACTGACAAATATTTTGGACACTTTTAGATGTTGATCGCAGTGGTTTAGATCACTCTGAGATTTTTGAATGTCCTAGATTGGATTGGATCTAAGGCTTCCAGACTTTTACAGTGTTTTCTTGCATATTCTTGTATAATCTAGAGTTTTATAATGGAAATGTATAGGAAGGTTGGTAAGATTCTCAAATGTTCGAGGATGGTCTTAAAATATTTTAGGCGGGTTCCATACAAAAAGAGAGTGGCTTCTTATTTGTAATCATCTAATATATTTAAGTGACTTACTCATGAGGAATTGTCTTCAATCTCTCTCTCTTTTTCGCTCTAATCTTATACTTGGATTTGTGTTTACTTCCGCTTCTTTTTTGCAATTTGAGAGAGTCTAAGTCTACCTTATATCCTAAAGGAGTTCCGGTAGGAGATGAAAGTGGTCATGGGTGCTATTTCTTTGTGCAAGCTTGTAGTAAGACAAAGAGTGGCAAAAGCACAAGTTGCACATAGGTCAACATTTCGCGAGTAAAGTGATGGGTCAAAGAAAGGAAGGGAATTGGACAACTTTCATTGAGGTTTGAAGGTTTGAAGCATTTTTTTGAGGCAAGAAAATAGCGCAGAATGTTATGACAATCAAGATGGAGTTGTTCTACCTTATAGGAGCTGCAACACTATGATAAGGTAAAGGCATGTAGACAACAAGCGAAAAGTGTGCCAACTTAGCCTTTAAGGCAATTTCAACTGGGAAATTAAGCATAATTCTATCCTGATAATGAAGAGATGGAGGCACACACCAAGCTTCGATGTCTTGCTCTCCGAAAAAGCATCAAGGACTATGCAAAAATTTTACCAAGTTGATGTTCGAGATCCCTAACATGATGGACACGGATGTGCTCTTCGCATTTGGGATGATTTCAACCATATGCTAAGATGTAGGTGCAACGAAGTAGACCCAAAGACTTAGCCATGTCTAGTGCAATAACTGATTCATTGTTTGAGTTCATAAGGGATATTTCTCTCCAACCAAATAAGCAAGAGTAGAATTATAGAATAAGTGGGGGGGAAATCATTCGAGGATCCAACAATGAAGGGAGATCGAGATCACCTCCAACCAACTGGGATAAAACACAAGACAAATTAAGAGGCCAAGATAAATCTAAGTTTAAATTCTTCTTGCAGAGGTCCAAACAAGGTTATGGTATGCCTTTAACAATCAAATCTTGTGGCACTCTTGAAGGAAGACGATAGAGAAAAGTCGAGTGAGCACAAATGGATAAAGGATATATGAAAGTTCTTAAAATTATGCAAGGCAATGTAGAGCATCTAAAGACTAAGGGGAATGGTCAATTGTATTATGTCATGGAAGTTGGCAATAAGGAATCAGCATCGCACAAATTTGTCATTAAATGAAGCCAAGCAGTTGGGCCTTAAGCTCAGGATGCAAGGGCGGCTTAAAACCGTAAATGGAGAAGCCAAACTGCTAAAGGATTCAAGCTTAGATTTGATAGAAGTCGATATGGATGACCATCCGATAGTACTTGGGATGAAGTTCTTAGACGGGGACCAAGCGTTTCCAATTCCATCACTAAAATCCATATATATCACGGGTGGAGATTAAGCTTTCAGTATTCAAATTGCTTAAGATTCCAAGCAGAAGACAAGGCACACAGTAGGAATGCGGATTGTCGAAAAGCCAAAAAAGGGGCAAGTGGTGCAAGTTGCAGTGAGGACGAAGTCTAAAGTATTAGGAGATCAATCAGCACCTAGCCACTTAGGGTACAACAATTAATCCTTTCCAAGATGATAAGGTAGAAGAAAATATATAGATATGTATAGCCAAAATGAAAACAAGTAAATAATAATCACATGTGTATGAAGAAATAAAGAACACCAAGATCTTTTTTTAACGAGGTTCACTCGCTTTTTTGGGCTACATCTTTAGTTATTTATTCCATTATAATATAAATACAATTACAATGAATAAATAAACCTCTACACGATATTGTGATGAATCTCCTAATTCTACACTGCATGAAACCACCTAGTACGAGAGAGAATTTTTCTTACCCAAGAACGTCTTTATTGAAACCACTCTCCACCTCACTAGGATTTTTACGGACCAAGAAGCTTAGGAATTGCTATTGCAGTAGCCCTACCTATCTTTAAGATCCAGAGGACAAGAGGCTATGAGACTCCACCTATAAACCTTTCCCATGAAAACACCATCTCATGAATATGAGATAACTTCCCACTCGATGAGCACCGACAAGATACCCCTCAACCTATGGGGAAAATACCCTCCAAGGGGAGATCTCTTCATAAAGTAACACCTTACGAGCCTTTCTTGTCTCTTATATATATAAACAAGGCCTATGCATATTTATATAGTCACAAGAGTCTTCTAATTCATATAGAAAATAAATCTCTATCAAATCCTGAGTGAAACATAATAAACCGACTTTGACCAAATCTGGCCGATCGATCATAAAGGTCATTTCTGATTGATCAGAGCTTTCGATCGATCATAAAAGGCTATTGGCGATTGATTGAAAATCCCTATTTTGCGCACCAAGCTTTAATTTGATTTCCGTTTCACCCAAAAGTACTCCCGAGACTTCCCATTATCGATTTTAATCCAAAACTTCGCGTGCACTTAAATTTTGAGTCAATCTCCCAATAATCTCCACCTTTGATAAAAGCATCTGAGAAGCCAATTATAGGACTATGGCAACCACACGTTAACCTATGCATTATAACTCAACCTTTAATTAGATCATCTTGCTATCACCTCTAAGATCAAGAGATGACCATTCCTCTTTACCGAAAAATCCGATATCGACTTTGTTCCTACACAATCACCATGTACCACTTGACTTGACTGCTAAGAATTTCCCAAATAAGTCTCCTATTGAACCACGCGAAGGCCTATCAAGTGACTATGACTTTTATCGCCATGGCTATACTGTCACTCGGGCTAACTATAACACCAATTTACCTCACCCTTCTCCATAACCAGTGAACATCTTCGACTCCGATGTAGACTTAACCTCCTTCCCAAAGAATACCTATGACTTCAATGATATGCCTACTACCTTGCCATCTATGACTCTGACCACCTTGCCATGAAACATACGACTCTAACGATAACACCAATTGTCATGCCATACCATCGTAATAGAGAAGAAATAGGAGCAAGGCTAGCTCTACCTGCAGAAAAAACCCATCTGCAACACTTACAATTGCAAAACCTTTGCAACCTGTAGGTGATCCAAACTCAATCTTCACAACCCCTAAGAACCTCTACTTCAATCTTTAGTGCCTCTTCGTAAGTTCTACCTTAACTCTTAATTAGTACCTTAAAAGTATCGCACCAGCCTAAAGAAAATAAAGTGCTATCTTAGGTTGGGTCGTGCTTTACTCTCTTAGTTCTCTCTGGTACACTTAACATCCCTTTTGAACTTCGCCGTTCTTTCATTACAACCATAATGCTACCAACGATGTCGTCACCCATGCAAATTGAACTCACTCTTGACTGCCTTATATCATGTTCGAAATACCTTGGTGAGCACCCTATATCAAATATCCAAGTTTTAACAATTCCAACCGAATTGTCCATGCTGGCAAGCATTCGTGTGTCTTCATCATTTTCAAATGATCAAGAAACTCAAAACCATGAATTTTTTAATGCTTAATCCATTCGTTTCCATGGCTATCATCCATAAGCAAGCAACCAAAACTCTAATACTACTTGTTAGGAGATCAATTGGCCCCTAACTACTTAGGATTCAACTAGTTAGTCCCTCCCAAGATCATAACACATAAGAAAATATGTATATGTGCATAGCCAAACTGAAAACAAGCAAACAACAATCACATGCACATAAAGAAATAAAGAACACGATAATATTTTTTTAATGAGGTTCACCCGCTTTTTAGAGCTACATCCTTGGTTATTTATTCCATTATAATATGAATATAATTACAATGAATAAATAAACCCCCACATGAAACCACAATGAATCCCTTAATTCAATGCTGTGTGAAACCACCTAGAAGAATTTTGACCTGAGAGAATTTTTCTTACCCAAGACGTCTTCATTGGAACTACTCTCCACCTTACTAGGATTTTTACTGACTAAGAAGTCTATGAATTTCCTTTTTAGTAGCCCTACTACACACCTATCTTCAAGATACAAGGGACAAAATGCTATGACAAATCCACCCATAAACCTCTCCCATGAGAATACCATCTTATGAATATGGGACAACCTCCCATTCGATGAACACCAACATGATACCCCTCAAACCATGCAGAAAACACCCCCAAGGGGAGATCCTCACACAAAGTAATCTTTTTATGAGCCTCTCTTATCTTTCATATATATGAACAAACCATAGATATGTTTATCTAGTCACAGGAGTCTTCTAATTCAAATAGGAAATAAATCTCCATGAAATCCCAAGTTCAACATAATAAACTTACTTTGACCATATCTGGTCGATTGATCATAAAGGTTATTTCGGATTGATCAGAGCTTTCGATTGATCATAAATGCCTCCAACAATTGATCAAAAATTGTTATTTCACATACCAAGCTTCAATTTGATTTTTGTTTTGTCCAAAAAATATTCACGAGACTTCCCGTTGTCGATTCTAACCCTAAAACTCCATATACACTCAGATTTTAAGTCAATCTCCCAACATGAAGAAGTGTGGAGAGTGTCGAAGCTGAAAGTGGGGATAGGTAAAAAAAAATGCGGCAAGGGCATTGCAGGTATAGGTGAGGGAGAATGACAAGGATGGATATCTTGAAACTTTGGAGACATAGACCACATGGAACTAAGTTCAAAACCCTTCAGAATGTCTTATATCAGATTTTATCTAGAGTCTCCAGATTTTCTACTGTATTCTCTATATTCTTATATAGTCCAGAGTTGCATAGAATATTATGAAATATAGTAACTATATAAAACTTCTTGGAAGGTTGAAAAGTCTTAAACCATTCTAGAAGAGTCCTTGAATATTACATGTGGATTTTAGATAAGGAGAATATAAAACCTTTTGCGCTATAAAAGAAGAGGAAGCTTCTCATTTGTGAACTTTCAACATGTTAAGAGCCTTCATATCTATTCTCGTTTATACTATTAGGAATCCCTTCTAAGTGGGGGATGACGTTCCCCAGTAGTTGAGGAGAATCAGATGCATGCTAAAAAACCACAGATTTATTTGATATTAAATAAATGGAGTTTGAGATCAAATGGGGCTCGAAACGGGTCGATACGGAGCATTAAAACCCAGAAAATTTGGGTTGGTTTTTGTCGTTTGTTGGCAACTGCTATTTATTTAAATTGTTGGGGTTTTAATGCAATTTCAAGAAAATTAAGGACCAATTTTTGGTCAATGTAACCCTTATTTGTGCAGTTTTTTAAGAGAAAAAATTGTCCACTTTTGTTTACTCAGTGGTGATATAGCAACCTTAATTTAGCTGCTTCAAAGTGACGATTTTGGGGATAAAATTTGGGGCTTTTAGGGGACCAAATTTTCATTGTTATCAACAAAGGGTTTGTGAGAAATTAAGGGGTATATCAAGAAGGGATCTACGTTTTGTGATGAATCAACATCTAGGGTTTGAGGTGATTTAAGAAAAATCTCCATTTTTGCCAATTCAACTCGTGGGTGAGATTCTTAGCGTTGATTTCTATTCCTATTTTAAGATTGTGATTCTTATAATCTGTTTTTCTCATTGTTGATTCCTCATTTTGTACGAATTATTTGTGTACCCAAATTGATATAATGATGAGTTTTATAAGTTAGAGAATGCTCCGTGGTTTTTCCTAATTTGAGTTTTCCACATAAAATTGCTCGTATCATTTACTTTTCATTTGTGTGTATTGGTGATTTTATTTCCTTGCATTTGTACGATATTATTTATTTCCATTGCACATTTTGTATTTGGATTAAATTGTTTGCTCGCTGAAGTCGTGTGATTATTTTTCGGCTTGAGAACGACGTATTATTTTTGCCCAACATGATTTTGGGTTGTACACAGGGAAAAACACAAAGGATAGTTACGTAATTTATCAGTAAGGAAAACACAAGGCTTGATACATAATTTTACAGTATCGGAGGGCTTTTAGGCGAAAAAAGAAGAAAATCATAACATTTGTTTCAATCTCATTTACGTCAAAAACAAACCCAAGGTTAGGTCAATCTGTTGCTACTTCTACAATACCCCATAGTGTTGATTGTTTTGTATTTAATCAATGCACATTTATTAAGTATATATGAATGGCTTCAAATCATTGATTGAATTAATTTTTCAGTACCATTTTCTTATTCAATCAATTGTTTTATTCATTCAATTTGGAAAGCTTTTCGCAAACGAGCATACAATCTGTATTTGATCCATATATATATTTAATCAAGTGTGATGGGCTAATGTGTGTAATATTCCTAAAGTGTGTGATTGCAGATGGAGGCTATTGAGTTCACATTAGACGACGTGAGTGCTTACACAGATAATTTTCAGAGGGAAGTGGGACGGGGAGGTTTCTCCGTAGTCTACGGAGGGAGGATTCCCCAAGTAAACCAATACAACTTGCCAGAACAAAAGGTGGTCGTCAAAGTTAATGTAAATGCACGCGACATTCCACAATTCCAAGAGGAAATCCATAACACCCCGAGAGGTGAGGTACCTAATGTTGTCCACTTGGTTGGACACTGCCAGACTGAAGATAAGGTATATTTGGTGTTACCACATATTGAGGGGGGTCCCCTCAGTGATGCCATTGTAGGTAAGAGTAAAGAATTTTATTCTCTTAATATTTAAGATAATTTTTGTATAGAGTTTTGACAAATTGGATAAACTAGAAACATTTGCTTCTGATATTTTTGTTTTTCTTATGGTAATATTCTAGGATTTATGCATTTTAATATTGTTATGATCTTTTTGGTCTGAAAGAGTAAGTTTAAATAAAAATAAATTCCTCTCTCTCTCCATCTGGACATTCTAGGAAATAATTAGTCTTAAAATTTTTAAGAGAGTACAATGTAGTCTTCAAATAAGCAATTGATTTCTAAAAAATCCCAGTTCGAAATCATCTATTTACCAAATCCTGCTTTGTCCCAAATTTTATACTCTCTTAATCATGAATGAACTAGTATGTTGGAAAAACAATAACAATTTTCTTTTTGTAGGTCTGACATGGGACCAAGTATTAAAAATTCTGAAAGGCATTATCAATGGCATCCAGTATTTCCATAATAAGGACATGGTGATTGGGGACTTGAAGCCTCAAAATGTGTTACTACATAAGGTTAAAAAAATTCCTCTTTATATATTAAAAAATACATTTACCATTGAAAATTGTGAAAATTTTGTCTAATATAATATAAATTCTTGTAACAGGATTGCACTCCTCATCTATGTGACTTCGGGACGCTAGCACCAGTCAATTCAAACATCGGAATCACGACTTGCCGCTATCTAGACCCATTCGCAAAAGAACAACGTAAGAATTGCGGCCCCTATCCTCTCTTCAAACCAAATACTAATAGCAAAAAGATTCTTTTGAAATGTAATTAGAACTAATCAAGCTTTAGTTCTATGGGGCAGCCTAGTTTGGCACCCATATAGTATCAAAAGGTGTAGCTTCATCCTTTCGTTGGCAGCTAAAGCCAATCTCTCCACTTAGGACAAATTAAAGACTTGGGGTGTTAGGGCATTCACACCAGTCTTTCTATCTTCATTTTTCACCTCTTTAATTTCTAAAATGAGAAATTGAGGGAAGAAATGTTTCAGTGTTTTTATTTCCAGAAAGATTTTAGAAATGCAACAGTAAATTTCTTAATTGAAAAAGTTACTATTAACTTCTCTACAAAAAAACAATTTTTTTTTGTACAAAAATAAAACAAATACTCTAATATATTAGAAAAATATTTTTCAGAATTTATTATTTTTGTACATTAATATTTATGATGTGTAAAAATGAATTTTTAGAAAGTCAGGTGTGACCCATTTCTATTTTGTATGAAAAATAAATTTCTAGAAAGTGAGATTTAGAAATAAAATGAGAAATATTGGTATGCATGCTCTTAATATAACTAAGAAGACTTGAACCACATGTACTTCAAGAGATCCTCTTCAAAGGAAATATAGTCTCTAGTTGTTCAAAAATTCAAGCTCCGGCTTCCATTGATACGTGGAATGACTGGTGGTATTGGACAATTAGTACCGTTTTGCCTTGGAGGGAAAGTGGCTCTAGCTAGCAATGTGAATATGATATGCAGAGAAAGAAACATCAGACATCATGAGTTTTCTGCTCACAATGTAGATCAAATAGCAAAGAGTATCTTTTTTATGATTACAGCCCTTTTTTGAAAGTTTCAAATCCTATTCAAGGAACAGGTTTATCCTATGTCATTGGAAGCTAATTTTTCAGATATTTTTATAAATTTGAGGAATGAGCTTCTGAAAATCGTACTTTTTTGTGCCTAACCTTCTAATCTGTTTTGTTGTTTGGCTTCTTTTCTAATACAATAAAAAATAACACAAAAGAAAAAAATAATAATAAGCAAGGAAATTGAGCAATATAATTATGAAGTTGGCATCAAAATTCTGTGTCTTATACTTAACAGTAACTTTTAACACTTTCAGGTTCAAGGCAGAAAGACGATGACGTCTTTTCTTTTGGGATGATTGCACTCCAACTCCTTATGAAGAGAGAACATGTGATTGTGCCGGGCAGAGGGAACATAGTGACACTTGCTGTGGATTTATTCAGGGAGAGGGGAGGTGACATAGTCCACAGGAAGCTGAAGAGGACAGGATGCACCCAAAATCAGGCCATAGCCATCTCAAGATTGATGCTGAACTTGGTGTTAAGACCTGGCCTTGGTATACCTTACCCTCTCGACAACCTTGCCCAACCTAATTTCCGTCCAAGTATTGAATATGTCAAGGATAACTTGGAGCCAATCAGGGTTAGCTGCTCAAGGGTACTAGTCAACAAAGCATATAGGATATTTTCCTAGGGTGTACGTACACATTACTAGACCCTCTTTCTGGACTACAGTTAACTATGTCTTGTTTGGATTTTTAGACCCTCATGGATTTTATTTTATTTTATTTTATTTTATTTATGGCATATGTGAATCGTGTTTTATGGTGTTCGTTTAGGCATGTAGACCTTAATTAGCAAAGTCCTTACAATTGATGCAAGCTCTCGCTTGTGTGCTTGACTTGATATGTTAAATGTATGCAAAATATTAAGGCGAGGCAGGTTCGTGCATTAGATTTTCTCATTCAAATCAAGTTTGAGCTCAACCATAGACTCGGACTCAGTTCGAGCTGGAGTAGAGATTTAGCATAACAAGTCATGCTCAATGGCTTGACTCGGCTCGTTGCTTTCCCAAGCTAGAACCGTGACAAAATTGAACACCCTAAACTACCCAATCTAAGAACCCAAGCCCCATCTTTATCAAACATGTACCAGTCATACACAGTCAAACACGCCTATTTACATAGTCGACATACCCTTCTACATGTATCAATCAAGAGTCGTCCCGAAAGTTAGGTGGCTTACAAAAATTGTCCAGTGGCATCTGAAAATTTTGTTGGTTGTCTTAAGGGTTCCAGAACACCATTTAACTTATATTTCCCAAAATAAGATGTACTTCATACCATGTATGAATAATAGTAACATACTATAGTCGAAAATTAGTTGAGTCGAGCTCGAACATTGAATTTCTTCACTGAATAGAGTTCAAGCACAATCACAAACTCGACTTTGGAACTCAAGTAGTGAATCTGCAAAACAAGTCATACTTGATGAGATCAATACTCGGCTTGACAAAGCTCTAGCCATCCTTAATTACAACCATGACAAAACTAAATACCCCAATACACCATCTAAGAACCCAAATCTCCATCTCTAACCTACATTGGTCATACAAAGTCCTTTAACGCATCTGAAAACATACTCGACAAACCATGTGCATCATTAACATAGATTTTTCCAAATAAATCATTTAACTTTATAACATAACTTTCTTTCTTAGTAAATCATTTAGCTCGGCATTCCCAAAAATAGTTATAATTAGGGGTGTGGAGATCACCCATTAAACCAGAAACCGAATTTATTTTTTTCTTGTTTCGGTTTGGTTCAATTTTGTTGAATTAAAAATTCCGGTTTTCTCGGTTAAACCGGTTCAGTTTCGGTTTTAATATTAAATTTTCCGGTTCACTTGAACTTAACCGGATTTATTCTAATTCTAAATATAAATGTATTTTTTGGCCCTTAGGATTACAATGGCAAAAAATCAAGGATGAACATGCGGCTTCTCTCTATTCATCTCTCCACATCTGAAATATATATTCTTTATCGTAAAATTTGATTATCTAAGTGCGTTTTTTTTTTCATTTCTTTTGTACTTCTGTTTTTCGGTTCAAAACCAAACCGAACCACCTTTTTAGGTTCGAACCGGTTCGATTTTGAATACATGCTTCAGTCGGTTTGGTTTTTTATTTATCAAATTCGGTTAGTTCGGTTTTTTCAGGTTCAGTTCGGTTTGGAACCGAACCGACCGATGCTCATCCCTACCCTTCGCAACCATTTTTAGTGGTATGAATAATATTAGATACACTACTAGGAGTGTTCCCTTAAAAATATTTAGAATATAGAATGGGGGTCTATTTAGGGGCACTAATGTAAATGCCCTCAGACTCATTGTTTTACTGATCATGAACTTGGGAGCATGTTGATGTTACATCTATGTACTTGTATTTGAGATTAAAAACAAGGGGGTTCCCCCCGAATGGAATATTCATCTGTCCTTTTCTATGCTGTTCTGTTTATTAGTTTCATTGTTTTGCAATATGTAGGAATAGGAATTTGGGAGCATTAGGCGGTGCACATTCTCTTCTGCCGCTGTACGGTGTGCTGGCTGGAGCTCGACTCACGGATGTTAGCCCACGAGCGTATTCCGAGCTGTCTCACGGTACCTTCTGCAGAACTTGTCAAGATCGCTAGTATTCTCTTTGTGAGTTTTTTTAATTGTTTCTAGGATAAACGACTTAGTTAATGAAATAGGAAGTCATTTGTTTGACCATTGTATGTTTCCAACTGGTTTGGTTACAAATAGGAGGTTTGTAGATTTAGTTTTTGTTAGTTTCTCAATTTTGTTTAATGAAAAAGAATCGGGATTGATAGGGGGGAACGGAAAAGATGGGTGATGTGCGGCACTCTCGATGATGAAAAGTGGAGCTATGATGCGGCATTGTAGGTTTCTATTTTGTTCCCTTTTCATTTCATTCTATGGATGATGTGCTTGAAGTTCATATTATGCCAAAAAAGTAACGCTAGGATGGAGAGAACATTGCTAAAAAGGTATACATGGAACTTCATGAGCGAAGTTAAAAGTGTATTTCCATGATTTGAGTATTGTTTTGTCTCGAGTACGTTAAACACTGCCAACACAAGCCTTAGGATCTAAACTTTGAACCTCCACGATGGAACGTGAGAGATACCAATGGGTCGAGAGATCTTTGGTATACATTTGTAGATTGTGCTCCTACTGTCTTCTACGATACGAGTTGAATTTCTTAGCTATATCTTAAAGTGAACAATACAACTTTCTTTGATCTTGTTGATGGAAGCATCAAAACCAATGTTAGCAAGGTATGAATTATGATATAACTTAATCGGATGGGGAGTTCATTGAACTAGATACATTGGATACTGAATTTATACCATCTAGTTTTCCTTGTGCTTATCATCTTTGTATTGCTAGGCTCTTAATTTTTTCTTCTAAAATTTAGGGTTGCAATGTAATCTTACAATATTAGGATGTTGAACTTAGCAATCAAACTTTTGCTTGGAAAGCTGATTTCTGGGTTGTGATACTCATGAATGTGGTTCTGTGAGAAGTAGGCGAGTTTTGACAGGATTTAGGAGGTACCAAGTTCGACTGTGAGGATCTAAGTATTGTTTGCATTTCATTTAGTTCCTTGTTTCATGACACCATATTTCAAATTTCCACTACTTGAGAAGTATGTGGATAGAAAATAAGCATTTTGTTGCTGTAATTTTGTCAACCTTTATTTAGAACTTGGTTTACGCTCTATCTAAAAATACAATAAACTTTTGAAGTTGATATTCTTTCAATAGACTGGCAATTTGCTGTTCTCGTAATTTGTCTGTTGATGTAACCAATATTTTTTGCTTTGGAGTTCCTATTCTTTCTTCATTTTCCTGGTGCAAAGTTGAACAGCACAATAATATATTAAGATTAGGACCTTGTGTTTATGCTATTAAAACACACACACACGAGCGCGCACGCACATGCGTGCGTCTGCCCGCCTACACGCAAGCATGTATATTTTATAATTTTAGTTGGATTTCTTTCTGTTGACTGATTTGCCATTACTATGAATTGACATTCTTTTTTTGAAAGGTCGAACTGACATATTCTGCATTGTTGTATTATTGCAGTTACTTGAGCAGACTATTGGATAGGCACGGTAGGTGCCATAATATCTCGTGACAGTTACGGAATTTAGGCAGGTCTAATGGAGTTTTTCTTTAGGTTTGAAAACTGCATATTTTTTATGTTTTTGCTTTGAAAGTGAAAATTTTATACACTTTAATCTGTCCTGAATATGGAGTTTTGACCATGTACACTTTTCATCTTAATGGTAATTCAGATTTGATTTGCTCTTATTTTGTCTATTATCCGCTTTTGTGTTGCCAAAGTCAGGGGCCTCAGGGCTATGTATGCGAATGGCTCAGATGGCTATAAGCCAAACTGATTGATGTTTCCCTTCCCGATCCCGCTCCCATCAACTTTTCTTTGTTGGTTTTCTATGTCCCCTAACACTCTTCTAAAAGTGGATTCAAAACGAAGCATTGCTTGTATAAAGATTTAGATCAGTCTTGTTTGAAAATGCTGTCTGATTTATAGCAACATAACCCAGTTCTCATTTTGCTTCTTGTAGCCAAGGTATGTGCTTCCGCCCTATACAAGTGATTTCACAAGGATTGTGAATAGGTTGGCGTATCATTCAAGATAAGATGAATCCGACAATTATTGGATAGTGAAAGATCAAAGACTAGAATTAACATACGAACAAGATGCTTGAGAGATTTAATTTGGATATGCAATCGGATATAAAGGGTATTTTAACCAAACAAGCTTTTAGATGTTAGCTTAATGGTGTACGCACCATCAGGAATCACGCATTAACCCTTGTTTTCACTTCACCAGTGTATCGTATTTTTATTTGGTTACAACTTTCAAACAAATAATTTAACTTATTTATGACTAACAAAAAAGCTGAATATATTTAGCATAAACCTTCCAGTCTATTTAGGCTAAAACAATAAAACTTAAGCTTCCAAATGCTATCGAGCTTTTAAGCAAAAAAATTGATAAGCTAGAACTTATAAGCTACAACTAAACAAGCCATTAAAGTTGCAACCAAACAAGCACTTCATAAAACAACCCATTTCTATCAAAGAAAAAATCTTGATACATTCAATTTAAAATTTTTAATTTATTTAGACTAAAATAACAAATAAGCTTAACTTAAAAACTAAATAACCAACCAATATCAAGCTTTTAAGTAGAAAAATAGGTATAAGCTGCAAATAAACAAGCCTTTGGGCATCATTTGGATATTCATCAGATTTTCCCGTAACCTGAAGGCAATTAGAAAAGCTGCTTTGTCTTTGGGATGAGGAGGAAACAAATGGAAACGCAGAAAACTGAATATTCTTCATCTTTCAAAAGGAACACTTTCAAATTAGTAATCAATTCTACCCCATACAAAACAAAAACTGTACATATCAGAAGAAAGATGCTGCTAGCCTGCTACTTCAAAGTTTTCTGCAAATTCAGATCCTAAAGCTTCTCTAGACCAAAAACTAACAGCCAATCTTCCAACATGAACATCAACAAACAACTTCAGTCTTCTACAAAAGAATCTGCACATCGAAACCAGCTTTCATGAGACTTGCCTCATCTAATCATCATCAATGCTTACTCATCTATGCATTCGAAAAAGCTTGCAGGAATTTCTGATGGACAAGACAATGCAGCCACGAACTTGAACTGTTCCCAAAAGAAATATAGAGTCAAAACCAGTACATTTACCTATATGTACTATGAGAGGAGAGACAATCACAAAGTAAATTTCACAAGGACCAAATAAAATAAGTTATTTCTGAGTAGTAACAGAGATAAGGCTAAACACATACAGAATTACTATCGAATGAGGCATGTACCTTGTCTTGCAACAAGCAGATACAGTGGGCCACAAAATCATAACCACGACCTTTGGCTTTTTTACTGATCTACTGATGTATCTAATTAAGTATTGATATCAAGTGTAATTTTCATATTAGATATGGGTTAATGGCGCAAACATGGCTGCTTAAAGCTCGAATTTAGCAGTTAACCAATTACGGAGAAGCAAGTGAGAGATGATTTAGCCAAGCTTTTGTATCACTTATTATAGACCTATATTTAGTATGTTTAGTTGAAATGTTTGATAGTACTTGAAACAGTAATAATGTGTGATATCTATTATTGCTCAAAGAATGTCTGTAAACAGCTAACCAAGCAAATACCTGGTGTTGAGAATACTTGTCTCTCACTGCTTGAAAAGATTTTCCTTGCCTACTCAATTGCAGAGAACGGATGACAAGCACACATTCTCTTAATTCTGACGGTCTATAACCCGAGTAATGTTGCAGTGTCAAGCTCTGCAAAAGAAGGCAGAAGAAAATGTCTATCAGCAAGTTGAACAAGAGGATACAGTTTCATTGCAATGTAAAAATTTACTGCAACATTTACTTGACTTAGTAGGCAGCACTCTCATTAATATTTCTACCACAAGAACTCTTAACCTTTAAAAATTAACATGTTATCTGTGAAGAATCTTAAGAAAGCTTTCAAATTATTATTAGGCACGGGTAAAAAGAATTTGGTATACAGAGTGTACTAATATTATGATGGTTTTAATTTCCAAAAAATATTATGATGGTTTTACACTAATAATTACAAGGTTTAGAGCAGAACAATTAAATCTAGGCTTCATTAAACTAAACTTTATATTCTATCAAATCTACAGATTAACAGCTATTTGAAAATGTTCGTTGAAATCTTACCCAAGGATGCCCATTCGGTTTAATAATGAATCTAGAAAGGAAAATGGCTGAAGCAGCTACCATTGATGGCAAGAACCTCAAACAACCATAATCCAGCAAACTCAGCTCTGCAAGATAGCAACCTAAAAACTCCATTTGCAAACTGCAGACCTGAAAATGCACATGTTTTGTGAAATCGATAACAATCAAAATCATGAAAAGTAACATATAATTCAATAGATAAGTTAAAAGAAAAAGAAAAAGAAA
>MKEJ01070773.1:0-10352 GCA_001753735.1 Embelia ribes | reverse complement strand
AAAAAATAGATACATAATATAACCACGCTAAGTATTGCTTAAGATCTCGATTACATATGAATTAACAAATACCCAAAGATGCAATTCATGTATAAATATATTTTTAACAAAAAGGCCAATTACACCTAAAAGAAAAACGAATCCATGAGAGGTAGGCACTCACTTCACATTCATCATCTAATACTCTTTCCATGAAATGAAGATCGGCATGTTTTGTAATCTCCAGCTGCACCTCCAAGACGGAGGACCTCACGTTTATTTGTTTCTGCCAAGATGATAAGATATTATATCACAGTTTTTCGGGTCCCTAACAAATCCACGTGAGTTATTTACACGAATAGGATTTAAGGACAACCTGAAGCCCTTCCGGACTAGTTTCTTCGAGGATTACGCCAAGTAAACTTAACCTTAACACATCCGATTTCATTAATACATCATTGCAAAGAGTCCCATGTGCTATGCCAATTGGGGCATGTTTCAATTGCTCCGTCAGTGTCCAACACAGCAGACCATAACATCTGTGGCTCATCTCATCAGATTGTTTTTAAAAACTGACAACACAGCAAACCATTACTGTAATGTTCCGAAATAACTCAACCTTAACATTTTGTATACTCAAATCTTCGGGAGATGTCAAATTTGAATTTGAACGAGTATTTACACCTGACCCGCTAGATCCAGGTGCTCGCCGGTGATTTTAGAAATTTCCAAGGAAAAAGTATGGCAAAAGCAAGCCCTGCCACAGCCCCAACAGACCGTGAGTCCTGCAATATAACGTTGGGCAGGGAGACCTCTAAAATCCATAAGTGAAAACCACATAGTAAATTGATATGAATTGAACCAAAGAACTACAATTGGCATTTTTTTTCCATGCATAAATAGTTCAGACAAGACTCGATCCATTTATAAAGCTAAGGGCGCTCGTTCCATCACATTTCACTTCCCAGACCGTTTCTGTGCAAAACAATGGATTGGATTCCAAAAACTTATTCCCGTTTACAATTTCTAAGTAGATTATTTTGGTCTTGATTTGATCTTATGAATAATTTGGTATTATGGACAGTTGATATTTCTATTAGTTACTAGTCCAAAAGAAATATCACTCTTGTGGATAAATGCATAAGTAAATGCGAATTTTTTTTTAAATATATGTGGCAACAATAGCACACCAACTCCTTTTCGTTTATACCACTGACAGTGAAAACTGAAAATGATCATTAAAAATACAAACCTAAAACGGAAAAAAAGGGAAGGAATCACAAAATTTACAAAATTCTAATGGGCTTCAATTTAAGTTTCCTTATCTATAATTATTATCTGTGCTACGTAATCTCTCCTACATGTCCAATGATAACTCGATGGATATACGAATTTACTACATACTTGTATGTATAAAATTTTCATACTTATCAATATGATGATACAATGGCACACCACAAAATCTCCATAACTACTAATTGCTTAACCAATCCATCAAATTTAATCACTCAATAACACAACATGCTAACAATTAACAAAAATCTACTCACAGAAGAATCATTTTCCAAATTATATAAAATCCAATTTAATACAAAGATACACAAAGATCTCAAATGCTGTTGATTATTGGATCAATTTGGCAACATACTGCAATTGAAATAATTAAGAAGCACCTACTCATAGAAGGAATATTTTTAGGTTAATTAATAGAAACACAGTTTGATATAAAGGCTCACAAAATAAAACAAAACAAAATTCTCCATAAACCGTTTATCACTTAAACCCAAATTTCAAAAACAAGCTGCAATGGAAACAGTTAACAAAAAATCTACACAAAGAAGGAACCTTTTTCTAGATTATGCTAAACCCGATTTAATACAAAGGCGCACACAAAAAATAACCTCAAAAATTGCTAGTCACTTTTTCAATCCAACAAAATCAGCCAACGATACAAAAACATGCCGCAATTGAAGCATTTAATAAAAAAATCTGCTCCAAGAAAGAAACGTTTTCTAGATTATACTAGATATTTGATACAAAAGCACACTCAAAATAAAAAATTAACAACCGATAATCAGTCAATCAATTAGACAAACTTAATCACACAACAATAACAAAAACATGCTGTCACAGAAACAAAAGATTACTCAAATAGTTATACTTTTTCTAGTTTATAACAAATCCAATTTGATATAAAGGCACAAAGTAAAAAAAAAAAAAAAATTCAAAACTGCTAATCACTAAATCAATTCGTCAAATTTAATCACTCAACAACACACAAACATGCTGCAATTGAAACAATTAACGAAAATAAAGTCAAAGAAGGAATCTTTCAAGCTCTTATGAAGTAAAAATAACTTGTATTTTTAACTCTTTTAAATTGGATTTCTCTTGAAAATTAAAATTTGAGATACAATTTTATTGGTCACCTTAGTTCATATTTAATTATGTGAAATTTATACCGCAAAACCTTGAAAATCGGCTTTATAAAGGGATTAGACTTATTTAATAATACCCAACCAAT
Organism: Embelia ribes; assembly: GCA_001753735.1. Lineage (NCBI taxonomy): Eukaryota > Viridiplantae > Streptophyta > Magnoliopsida > Ericales > Primulaceae > Embelia > Embelia ribes. The sequence goes on along the minus strand of MKEJ01070773.1, from coordinate 7,849 downwards.
TTTAGGGTGATTCTACACATGTAATTTCAGTAAGGGAAATTTACACTTTGCCCCTGGAGGTTTCTGACAATTTGAGATTACCCTAAAAGTTTCAGAAATTACACATTTTCCCAATTTATAACCCAAGATAGATTTTTTTGTACAAGGACCATGTTACCCTTACTTTATCTCCTAATTTTATTAATTTATAACTTGATATTTGGCAATATTAAAGAAAATATCATCATTTTAATAAAAATATATTTCATTAGCATACAATAGTTTTTCTCCAATAAGTTATAACAAAAATTATGCAAATTATATTATTTTATGAGCTATTTTAGTAATTTTTTGAATTATTTATGATAAAGAATTTCACTTTCACCTTACCCCGGAAACTATAATATGGTAATGGTAGAAATCATGCTTCTGTCGTGGAGATTGATGCATCTTGTAATAGGTCTGTCCACCGGTAGTAATGATAGAAAAATCAATTCTATTGCCTACCGTATCATATAATATGGAATTTTAAGATTGACTATCATATACTGATCAAATAAGTAATAGTACTATTACCGATGATATTAGCTAAATTATATTATCACACTATGGTATTAATATCGTACCATATTCCGAGATATTTCATATATCACAAAAATTAACAAAAGGAAAAATAGAGTTGAAGGATCCAAATATACCATAAAAAATATTTGAATGACAATAGATATTATTTTTTTAATTATTGGTCATATAAAATAATAAAAACACCATAATAAAAGTTAAGTAAAACAATTTCATTATAATATAATCAACAATAAAAGATAGGTAAATAAAGAGAAAATATGTATGATTTTTTAATTTCACTAATTTATTTGGAGTACTAAAATATCATCCTTAAAGTTTAATCATATATTTGGTATCATGATTGTGTATATATATATATATATATAGAAATATATAAATAAATAATAACATTAAATTATAGAATTTGTCTACTAATCGTACTACTAATGTTAACCGTACATCAGATGATAACTATACCGATGGTAATGGTAGTTATTTGAAAGCTACCATTTCTTGTAAAAAAATATATATATATATCTATAAATGGTAGTGGTAAACATACTAATGGTAAATGGTACTACTATTGGTAATGGTAACGGTAAAACTTTGTTCAACCCTATATTATGGGACAGTCTGTGCATTACTGTGATCATACTGAGGATCGATCCATAATTAATTGAAGCCACTCATATATGAATATTGTAAGATTGCTAGTGATATATGAAAAACTGTTTTGATTGAACTGATCTAAAACTTATCTAATAAAACAATTAAAAGGTGTTGGCTCCAATTAATTTGGGGCCCCTTGATCCATTTGGATAATGATGATTTAAAGATGAGAACTTTTAGGAAACAAAAACTTTATTAACCAATGGTCGTTCCCAGCCCAAAGCTGCTTGTCTGGGCCAGATTAGTCCAATCTAAAAATCATACAAACAAACATCTTAAGGTTTTGTTTTTATATTTTAGGTTTCCTTGTTTGCGATTTGGGCTTCGTGTAAAGGACTTAAAAATGAGCCTTTAGTCATGAGGATTTATTTCAATGAGCAATGGAATTGATAATCCATCGTTTAATCTTGTATTTTAGGCTTTGGAGTTATTTTATACTTTTAGGTTCACAGATGATAGGACATGTTTGATTGTTACATAATTTTAAAAGAATTTCAAAAGTAGCTTTTTAAAATTTGAATAGGAAGTCAATTGCCAAATTTATATCGATTCTTTTTGTCTTTTTCATTTGATAAATAGTGATAAGAGGGCAAAAATGGCAAAAATAATTATATGTTTAAATTTTGTATTCATTACATAACCAAAAATAGAAAAAAATAATAATTTTTAGACATTCAATGAATTTATTATTTACGAATGGAAGAATTACAATGCTTCCGGAGAGTGTTGTTTCTCTTCATCTTTGAGGTTGCCCTTTTTTGTCCTTGAGCTTCTCAATTCTGAATCAAGTTCAATAAAGTGGCTTGAGAATGGAATAAAAAATTTGCTCTGAGTTAAAATGTTTTTCACAATTTTGAAAAATCTATTAAATGTTCTATATTCTAATAGACAAGAATTTATATGTGATCTTAGTAGCACAATTTTTAAAAATTATTATTATTATTATTATTATTATTGTGTGTGTGTGTTTTAAATCACCCCCTATTTTTTATTCTTGGCTCATCTCCTGAGAACAGCATATAGTGAAAACCCAATAAAACCAAATCAGATTCAGCAAAGTGCATAGGGATTGCGCCAAAGTTTGCTTGAAATTAAGGGCTTGATTGGTTGGAAAGTCTGGAAGGGGAGAGTAGAGGAGGTGAGAGGTATTGGAAAATTTTGTATTTCACTAAATTTAGTAAAAGAAAAAAAAGGGAGTGAGGGTGAAATAAAATATTAAGATCTAATTGCTCAAATTATATCATCAATTAAAATTATATCTCATCTCCTCCAAAATAAATACAATACATATCACTTCCCCTCCCTTTCCTTCCTTGGTCTCTTCCTTTCACTTTGCCACCCTTTCCCTCTTAACCAAGCATCTCTCAAATTTAAAAAAAAAAACAACAAAATATTCTAATTTTAGTTCACCCTTATTTTTCATTCTTGGCTTCACTCCTAAGTACAACATACAGTGAAATCATACTGAACCCAAATCAGATATAGTAAATTGGTTGGGGACAGAGCCAAAAGTTTGCTTGAAGTTAAGACATTCCTGAATTTTTTTAATAATTTTTATGCATTTCATAATAATTTTTACAACATTCAATATTCTTATTTTATTATGGCTTCGCCCCTGATTGCGGTATACAGTGAAAACCTATAAAACCCAAATCAAAATCACTAAAGTGGCTAAGGACGAACCCAAAAGTTTGCTCGAAATTATAGTATTCCCAAAATTTTTGAAAAATCTGCTTAATATCTTATATTTTAGTAGGAAAAAAAATTACATGCGATCTTAATAGCTGTTCAATATTCTTTTGTATGTCATAATAATTTTTACAATATTCAACACCCTCCAATTTTTATTTTCGACTTTACTCCTGAATGTGAAATCCTTAGGAAGGAAGGGAACCGACCGGTTACATTTGCACTTGTATTCTATACAATAAATTATTCTTAGGATGAAATCGATTTAACTTCCATTGCCATTATGTGCTTCACATATGCCTTATATGTCATTGTATACACACAAATGTGCTTGATACAAGCTGAGTATGTAGATGTATAGGCTGCATACATAGGGACAATTGGGCAAATTTTACATCCTATCAATTATGTTATTTTCCAAACAATCATCCAAGCGGTCTAATAATAAAGTATACTATAAATACTGTTATTTGTCAGCCAAAAAGATAATTCACTTTCTCTCTACAATTAGTATTCAATAAAATATTATATCTAGTACATTTTACTTTACTACTTTGTTTTTTGTTGCACTGGATTTAAGCGTCGAAATATTTGCAACACTCTCTATCCGTACTTTCAGGTACTTCTCGCAGTCTCGGGACAAACCAGCTTGCCTAGCTCAGCCTTAACCTCGGACCCTCGGCATATCCCTTATACTCAACCTATTCTCACTCTAATCATATTGGAAGCTTGTAATTTCACTTTATCAAATTATTTGCTCTTCAGTACCTACAATTTAAGCCATAAGGGTGATAATGTGACAATATTATATGACATTTATAATCCATTGTGATTAAAAACCGCATTAGTTATTCACTGGGCTGAAATTCGAACACCCAAGGTTGTTTATATAGAGCATGATTCACCTTGAAGGTTGATATTAACGCAAGAACCATTCTCACGATCTTTGTTTGGATGTTGAAAATGAAGAACAAGATCAACAATATTTGTGAATTTGGAAAGAAATTATACAAGTGCACTCATTTCCAATACTATTCGCGATATGATATTGTCAATTTCGACAAAACCCTGCTCTTCAAATGTCTAGGTTTTCGCCATATTCGACATGAGTGAATTTGAGATGCGATTTTGGGATATATCACTTAAGTTATTCTGTCATCACAGTTGATAACTCCTAACTAAGCGGAATCGAAATTAAACTTCATTAAAAATAAAAAAATAAACTAGTTTCCATGTTTGTGTATCAGTATATCTAGAGCCATACAGATACATATGCCAGAATCACAACTAGTAAAATAAGTCATGAATCTGCACAAAAGCAAAAATATTGAGTTTATTACTTTGACACAATTTCAACACGGCTTCGTGCAGTTATATTACAACATATTTTACAATGCACTAAGAGCATTTGCATCAGATTCTCTAAATTTTTCTTTCCTTATATTAGGTAAATAAAAATTGGTTAATGTTAGTGTTTTGACCATTCATCAGATTACCTAGTGATTATTTAAATTGGAGAATTTATAAAATCATTCTCCAAATGTAAAGAATTATTATTCATTCGTTAAACATATAAAATTAATATAATATCTCGCATGTCATATCATTTCATTATTATATTTAAAAATTTAATATATTTTGTCTCTACTCAGTAAATTATTATTAACTAGAATAAATATATAATATAAATATTTAAAATAATTAAATAATAATTATAAATTAAAATTTAAATTTATTATTTAAAAATAATTATTAAGTTTAAAACTACTAAATACGACATAAAGACTAAAATTTTAAGTATATAAAAATAATTTTAATATTTAAAAAATAAATAATTATAATTTTTATTAGTATTTATGAAATATATTATTTTTAAATTATGCAATAAACATATAATCATATTTAAATTTTAATATTTAAACTATATATTTATTAAAAATTTAATTGAATTTATATTATACAAATTTAATGTTTAATGCTAAGAAATAATAGTTCTTTATTAATCATTTCTATTTATTTTTACCTCATTTATATGATAAACTTTTATTGAATATTTCATTATATTTTTCTTATATCTCATTACTTCTACTCCCTTTTTTCTTTTTTTGCTTAAAGAGTGACTCTATTTATATTATTTATTTATATATATAACAAATTTATAAATTAAATTAAAATTATAAAGCTAAAACTAAGAAATAAAAATATTTTTGATTAATATATAATTTAATAACTAATATTTCGTAATTAAATGTATTGATATGTGTAAAATTTTAAATAAGGAATGGTCAAAGAAAAAATAGTATTTTAATATAGTAGAGAATTTGATAGATAATCTAGTGTAGAGGGTAAGAAATAAAGATTCTGTAAATTAAAGATATATCTATTTTTTATGTACTTTAGAAAATCTGTTGAGATAATATGGATGTAAATGCTCTTAGGAGTTACTTTTGTTGTATAATATAATAGTCAATTACTTGGACGGTAATAATGTTGGGTAAAAATGAACACAGTGTCACACCACTTTGGGAGCCTCTGTATATGTCTGTATTAATTTTTTGATGCGTGTCTGCAACAATTTAGAAATTAGCATCCCTCTAATAAAGAAATTTTTATTCAAATAGTCTAAAGCATAATCCCCACCATAAAAAGATTCCCCACAAATCTACCAAATAAATAATAATATTTCATATATTGTAAATCATGCTAGAAGGTAAATAAAGTAATCTGTAGAAAAGTAAAATAGGAGACCAAGAATTACGTAGGTCAGCCTCAAAGTCAACGGAACTAATACCGGTGTATACTTTTATTTATATAAAAGGAGATATTACAACATGGTATAACATTTAAAATAAAGCTAAAAATCTAGATCAAACTAGATCAATTCTCACTCTTATTTTCTCTCCTTTTTTTCTCTATTTTCTGCACCTTATTTATGAAGTTTCTCTTTGTATTCTATGCATCTTCTTTACCCTTTTTATACAAAAAGTAAGTCATGCTTGCATAGCACATAATGTTCTCATTTAATGAATATGTTTCAGGCTTGTATCAATCACAGTAAAATGTCACATCAATAATAATTCATAGCACTCTCAATTGGATGATCAAGCATTATTCAAAATATTGTCTCCCCCTTATTTGATTGATAACTAGATGATTGTACATCATGAAATGTTTATCTGAACGATTGTTGTTTGAGAGCTCTATCAGTCTCTTCCACTGTTAGGAATTTAATAATGATCTCTAAATAGTTCACAAAGATACATTGACCAATTAGCAATGATCAATTGTCTTACCCATATTGAACCACGATTCAAATAAGGTCATATAATATTTTGTGCAAAGTCTTAATATCCATCGAGCCGTGTCTTTGATGGCAAAAAAGAGGATTCATAGTATTGTCAACCTACCGCCAGGTCTCGCGTTCGAGCCCCGCACAAAGCACAAACTTTTTTATTTCTTTATTTTTTTCATATGTTTATATCTTTTATTTCTTTCTACTTTTCAATTAATCAAATTTGTTGTTTTTCAATATCTTTATATCCACAGATATTATATAGATCCTTTCATATATTGTCCCAAACAATTTTTGCAAGAATCATCACATTTGTTGCTAGTGTATAAAACTTTTGCAACTAATAACTTGAGATAAATCTTCCCTTACTCTTATATGTAGTGGTAATTGATATAATCTCATGTGATACATTCTTAAATATTTCATATTCATCAGTAAAATAATATTGTTTTCCCTTTTGATTGGGAGAAGTATAGTGCAATCAAATGATAAGTTTAACACCTTTAGAAACTTTTATATGCATCATCATTGTACACAGATGAACAGTTTATCCCATATCGAATTTATATAAGAGTTATCATGCCTTTATATAGAAACAGAGTACTTATTCAATGCAAGTATGTCCAGAAATAGAGAATACTCAGATCTGATCTTATTGTACAATGAGATTCGGGAACACCCATCTCTAGGCATGTTTTGTTCTTTATAATTTTGAAATTGAACAACTCCAATTGTTAATTTAGCGGCATGCCAGCAACTCTAATTTTGTACTTCATATGCTTAATATAATTAAATCAGTTAAGCTATAATACAGTTAAGCCATTTCTTTACTTTGTTTAATCATTTTTATTTTTTCCAAAAATTGAGGAATAATATAGAGTACCAAAATCTGGGCATCTTATAATCACATTTTCAAATTACTTTCGCTCCATAATAATGGCATAATCAATTAATTTTAAGGGGGCAAATAATTATGCATTTTCCTCAATATTGACTCAAACTCATATATAAGGAACAACTCTAATATGCCAAACCAACGACATATTTAGGCTAAGGGCCCGCACCTACTATGATGCCACCATCTACAACCACTCACATTCTACCATTACATCAACGAATGTAGCAAAGCTAATCGGAGGGGTCCTTAGAGCCGTCATATTTATTTTCAGTGCCAATTATGCGAAAGTGGTGATGTCGTTAATAAATTTAATTTCCCCTCGGTTGAAACCATAAATTAAATCTCAATATATAAATGGTTAGGCTTATAAGCATAATTATTTATTACCCTTAGTATGTCAGAGGGTTGATTATTTATCCTGCAAGTCACATGGGTATGTTAGGAAATACTTTGCAATTCGGTCAGTCATTCTAGACTTGCTCCATCTAGTCTATACTTTAACCTTTATACCAATGTGTCTACCTGTAAATCTGTATCACCAAAAGTAAGTAAGAAATAGGGATATATATTTTAGTTCATTTAAAACTTTCTAAACCATGACCATCTTTGCTTTCCTGCTATGACCCTTTGATTTTCTTAGAAGATCCCATGGCTCACATTTGTTGTCGCGCCCCCAAATCCCCAGCATCGGGACCCAGGGTTGCGATTGCGAAAACCAGAACCAAACCCACAAACCAACAATAACTAACTAACAATAA
>MKEJ01070771.1:0-10569 GCA_001753735.1 Embelia ribes | reverse complement strand
ACGACACCCAAAATGGCCTCGCCATACATACAATAATAATATTATAATGCATGACATAATACTATAAAATGCGAAAAAATTACCAACATTTTCTGGGACGTTACAAGATTCCTCCCAAACCAATGTTGGCAACTAAATGTGACCAAAGCATACGTAAATATAGGCATCGTAATCCAAGACAACCCCCTTTCCACCCTACCTTCTATTCCCAAAGTAGAAGGCGAAGTAGTTCAGGAAGATTCTATTCTCGTTAGAAGGAAAAGATTACCTTCTCTGAGAGTAGATGGAATGCAAAGGCGGCGACATAGTAACCCAAGGGCCTTAGGGCTCCGAACCACCAGTTTCTCTTACTCTACTAGCTCCTTTAGATACACCGATTTAATACCGTTTGGAGGCAATAGTGAAAAATATACCTCGGGAGAAGATTAAGATGAAAAGTATTTCCGTGAACATGTTACGGGCTTACCTCATGAATCCGATCCCGTCATCTCACACATTCAAACCCGAAGTAGAATTCATGGGCAATTCTAAACTCAAGCCAATCCTAGTCAAAATATGGGACAAAGATCTGGGTACTCTCATCTAATCGTACGGCCAACTAGATCCCGATCTCATCATTTTCTCAATCCACCTCAAGGAAATGCCAGCTGCCATTCCCAAACCTCCAACAGAAGAAGAATGATGGATATTAAATTGCCATTATATCCTCAAACTGCGGTGGATGAACAAGTAGAATGAATCATTGGAGGAATGACTAGGTCACCACTCAGTCCTAATATCCTCTCTGAACCAACGCCGCAGAACTATAGTGCTCCTATTCTCCTCATATATGATGGAGTTTCGGATCCCAATATACATCTAATGTATTACCGACATAGGATGTTGACTTTGAGTTACAGAGAAAAATTTATGTACAAAATATTTCCCCTACCTTCGGAGAAGTGGCTTTAAAGTAGTTAGATCAAGAGGTTCTAAAAACAATTCAGTCCTAGAAACAAACGATGGAATGATTTTTGAAGAAATTTGCCTTGATGCAGATGAGAAAGGCTTTAATGAAAGTTCAAAAGATTTCACTATCAGGTTCAGGAATGTTTATAACTCTATCGATCGAATTTGATGCTCGAATACCTTTGCTTTGGGCTGTATTACGGCCTGCCTCAACCTGCAAGATGAAGCTTATGTGAAGTTTCATTACAGGCTTGCTAAATTCGTGGATAAGCTTTTCCTACGATTGAATAAATATTCGAAGGCCGAAGAGGCAAGATTGAAAAATACTACAACGGAAGTAAAAAACAAGGGTTGTATAAGGAAGTTCATAATGTGGCAAAATAGCCAAAAGGGGAATAAAGAAGGAAGGACAAGAAATCGAAGGAGTTTAGAAGGGATGATAGGCAAAGGGATAAAAGGAAACAATAGATCCAGTATCCCCAACATCAATTTAATAAGTCGAACAGTGAAATCTTTCATAAGATTAAATGTAATGACTGGGTGGTACCTCCCGCCTCACCGAGAAGCTTGCTGGATCATAGAGACAAAGCTAAATATTGCTAGTATCATTGGGACCATGGGCATACTACTATAGGTTGTAAAATTCTGAGGTGGCAACTAAATAATTGGACCAGTAAAGGATATTTGAACAAGTACATTGTTGGGCAAAAGATGCTACCAACTCCCCCACCACGTGATCAAATGGCTTTGGCATTACTTGAGATTCTCACCATAAATATCTTCGAGTTATGGCCTATGGATTACAACCCTCAAGCTACCCATGATCATAGATTAAGGTTCCAAAATCATATGAACTCCGTACAATTCCAAGATCCCCTAGGAAAAAGGGATAATGCATGACCTCCCAATCTATCGCCTTTACAGAAGTAGATCTGGAAGATGTGTTCTTACCACATAATGATGGCTTAATTATTAATGCTGCAGTTACCGAGTAGCCATGGTTCATAGGCTTTTAGTAGATGGAGGAAGCTTAGTTGATATCCTATTTGCACATATGTTGCCAAGCTAAAAATCCTACTATCTTAGCTATCTTTTGCTCCAATATCTTTTATTGGCTTCAGTTCTGAGCAAGTGAAGGGTTTAGGCAAAATATGGTTAAATGTACAGACGGAAATAATAGAAATTATGGTAGAATTCACAGTAATCGATGCTCCTTCCCCTTACAATCAAATCCAAGGAAGATTGTGGATTCACGGCCTGAATGCAGTAGTTTCAACCTTATATCAAAATGTAAGCTATCCTATTCCTGGGGGAGTAGAGACTATCAAAGGAAACGTGAGTTCCGATAGTTTATCAATATAGCCATCCGAGGCAAGTAGACTCTTTAGATCTATACTTTAGCCTAAGAAGAAGTAAAATAAAATGCAACTAAGCCTCATTTGAGAAACCCATTTTACAAAGAGGTACCTCTCACTGAACTTGGTATAAATCCGAAGGAAAAGGTAGGGGAAGGTCTTGTGAAAAAGCAGTTACCAAGAGAACAAGCAGATCATTACTTCCTCTTAGAAGCAGAGTTGCTAGATGATAAGGCAGATGAGTTGTTTCAATTCCTCCTTTATAATATTGATAACTTTGCATGGATTTCATCCTTATGTTTGAGATCTACTCTCAATTTGCATCAGAAAATAGTATCGACAGAAAAATTACGCGTTAGAAGGTTTAAATTAGGACTACAACCTTTAATACAGTTAGCTTCAGCTCCAAATTGGTATAACTCATACAAAGAAATATTGAAAGTAGCAATGCAATCAAAAGCCACAGAGATTAATACGAAGTGCATGCTTGAAAATAGTTCGACAGAATACGTAGGGCTGGAATTAAGTAATTTAGACTCTTCAATGAAGGCAAGAATAAGAAACGAGGTAGTACAATGAGTAACAAGAATTGTGGTAATGCTATTGATCAATCTTAAATAGGATCCTGAAAGAATGAGAATGATTGTAAAAGGCCACGAGAAGTCAATACTTAAGGACATCAATGTTCTGCTCAATGCACATATTCGGCCCCGAATACTTCTAGAGGGTCATCTCTATAAGCAGAGTTTTACCACCAGTATGGGGATCAGGGCTACAAGATCCACTTATGCCTACAAGTTACACATTGTACTGCAACAACTAATGATATATGTAATTTAATTGTCCAAACGAGTAAGCCAATAGCGACTGTGCCTTCAACTACACAACAGAAAGCCCCTTCAATGACCCCTCAAGTTCGTGTTTATATAGTGACACAAGCTATCTCGAGACTGTGTGAGCCTTTCGAAATCCTAAGTGTTTGCACTCGATTGTCTGTTGATATCCCTTGTAGTATAAGAACCAGTTATAAAATGAAATTTACAGATCGCTCTCCTTCTCGTGCCACTTGGTAGTATTATAAGTGAGCAATTTTAATATTATTCTAGAGACAGGCTGACTAGTGATTCCAAAATTTGAAGATGAAATGTTTTTAACAAGTGGAGAGCTGTAACACCCAGAAAATTTTAACATTTGGTATAGACCTCGACGTATGCCTAAAGAAGGTAAAGTTATTTTTAAATAAGTAGTAAAGTGTTTAAGAGAAGATTGAAAATTTCACAACTTGACAGTGTCTTAGTATTTTGGGCATATCTCCTTGATCATTAATCGCAATGGTTATTATAATATATTTTCGAAAAGAGAATTCAATTTCCTACAATTTTTATGCTTTAAGAAATGGGTTTTGGAGAAATCAAGCGATTGATTCTGGTGGTGACCTTTTTTAAAAAGATGACACCTATCCTGTGAGGTGTCAACACACCTTTTAATCATATGAATTCTGGGTGTAAACACCCAAAACACATTTCTAACATTTTGAGAAATAATATATATCGAAAGAGAAAAATTAGAGTGTATAAGTCGAGTTTTGCTTGTGGACGAGCCGTGTATATGATGTATCGACCTCGTGAGAGATTTCAATAGCGTTTTAACACCTACTTCAGTAAGTATTTTTTGAACCCTTGTGTTTGTCATTGATATTCTAAGCAGATAACGTTTGAAAGGATGTTAATATACATAATTATGGTGTTTTATCAACAATAACAAAGAAGGAATTGGTGAAAACTTGTTCCATTTCAAAGGGTTATAGCCCGACATATATCAAAAATGACCTTTAGAACACTTTGTAAGTGATAACCAAGTATTTAAAACTAGTTGATTCATGAAAATGTACATATTTTGCAAAAATAAAACAAATCAGTCAACTAATAAGAAGAATCAATCGACTAATATAGTCGGGCAGAGCTAAAACTGAATTGCATGTGTGTAATTTTTAAACTTTAACCCGCTTTCTATACTTGAGGATGAGAAGTTGGACGATCCCGCACCTCAATAGCATAATGTGTAGAAGAAAATTAACTTAAAGCTTGAATTTTTTTTACAACGGCTTCAAGTATGGGTTAGTTATGGTGGACGGCCTAATAATATGATGAGTACATAAATGTACACCTCATAATCAAGTGAGATAAATAGCAATAAAGTCAAAACGTCAAGGACTAAATGGAGAATAAAAGCATAAAAGGAATCTTCTTGGCATATTCTTTGATTACTCTCCAAGACAAAATTCCTCTATAAATACCCCACTGTAAGGGGGTATGAAGGAGGAGGAATAGTAAGAAAACTCCACTCTCTCTCTATACTATTTCCATACATATTTTGTATGTATATTTGCATCCATATTGCATAGTGGACTGATGTTGAGCGTCGGAGGACCCACGACCGGGCAACCCCCGGTCGTGGAGCCTCTAACGTAGTGGGTGCTTTGTGCGTGCAGGGGCGGACCCCGGTAGCTGTCATTTATTGGTGATTCAACCCGGAAAATTGTAGTTGATTATCCCCAATATTTCTATATAAAAAATAGTCACTGCTCTATCATTATGTATTATACATATGTTATGCTTAATATATATCTTTTTATCAAAGTCAGAAGTTATAAATTATGGGAAAAGACGAAATAAATAATTTGCATGAGATTCAAGAAAAGTAATTGTGTGAAAAAAATTTGGGTATTAACAATTGACTTGTGGTGAAATTTTTGTGTAAGTTATGTTAGGTGCTATTGGTATTTGATTATTCTGCACATATCCCTCCCTGTTGCAGAAAAATATATTACGTAGTAAATTATATGCTCTATTTGGAATTTCTATGCAAGATATAATCATATAAAAGTTTTGTGGAAACTTGATAGTTGATAATTTGTGTGTAAAGAAACAGTGTGAAATAAGAAATTTTAATTTGTGTGTGATTGAAAAATCTAGTTTGTAACGTTATATTATAATTTGTGTATGACGTTGTGTTTGCTAGGAATTAGTTGTTGACATGTTGGTTACACTTTGGTAGCCATGTCGAGTTCCCAAAGTAAAGTTGATTAATGATATGTTGGTCATACTTTGGCCGCCATGTCGGGTTCTCAAAGTGAAGTTGGCTATTGACATGTTGGTCACACATTGGTAAGCATGTGGGATTCCTATAGTGAAGTTGGTTGATGACATATTGGTTACATCTTGAAAGCCACGTCGAGTTCCTTAAAGTATAAACAAACAAGAGAATCATGATGGATACTTAAATTCTTTTTCATATATTCTATGGCACGTTGACTCGAATATTGTGTCTTTCTGTGTGGTACTATAGTTCATGTAGAAGATTTAAGAAATGTTTGATTAAATACGTTGGCGGTGTGGAATGGTGAATTAGACTGTATGATGTTGATGTGAATTGAAGCAAGTACATGACGTACTGTCTATCATTTGAAATACTTCTCGTCAAAGTTGTATTAAGTAGGTTTAAACAAGAGAAAGTCATGAAGATTAATTTCTTTTTATGTATGACTTATTATTTTGAATACCTCTCGTCAACTAATCTAGTCTGTCCTTTGTTTATTGAATGAAAGTTCAAGGAGAAAGGACTCCAGGTGCTTAAGAAGATCTTAGTCAAAGTTAGTGGATGAAGCTGCTCCCCACCGGAGCTCGAGGTGCTTAGTTTTGGAGTATTAGCTAATAGATGTAGTTGAAGCACATAAGTATTTTGTATAAAAGTTTAATCATGTATTTTGTAGCACGTCAAGCTATTTTCACTTAAAGTTTATGTATTCAAAGCCTCGTACTTTTGTACGGACATATACTATACAAATACAAAAAATAAAAATTTATCTGTTGTGTTTGGTATGATAAATGTTGCATTGTGAAAAGTAGGGCTTTTGCGGGAAGTTTTGGTTGCGGCCTTATGTAAAACTATAAAATATTTTTTAAAATCTCACGTACCTGGGGTCTTCGGATTCCAAAGGCGTGAATATATTACCGTGATCTTTATAAATTATTAAATTTATCATATTAATTATTTTGTAAAAAAATAATAATAATAATAATAATTTTTTAGCAACAGTACAAAATTGCATGGTAACCGTATATAATTTCAATCCAAAACTAAGTTATGATTAAGCTTTTAGAAAACAATGCTACTATTTTATAATTTACTAGGGTTATGTTATTTAAATAACATACCATATTGTAATGACATTTATTTTGTTAGCAATAATTTTCAAGTACAGGCATGTATTATTGATTTGATTATTTATTTTCATTTCTATACTCTAGCCATTTCTATTTTTCCAAATTGGCAAACTGTGTGTGGCAGAATATAATAAATGTGTAAAATGAATACATTGGCAACTTTGTTCAACTCATTGGACCTTGATATCTATAAGTGCATGGTATGATGGTAATGAAATCAAATTTTGATATTCACATTTCTTAAATGGTTTCTGAAATTAGCTGTGAAAACACACGTGAAATATGTTATTAAAAAAGAAATTTTAGACGAGATTTCAAAAGAGTTTCCGACCTAGCGTCAAATACTATTTTCAGACATAATACTTGAAAACAATTTAAATCCGTTTTGGTAACTGATTAAGAAAAAAATAGTTTTTTCCAGAATTATTTTTAACTATGCAAAAAAAAATTATTTAAAATCTAATTCTAAAAATTGTTCTTGAAATTGTTGTAAACTCTATGATTGAAACTTACTTCTAACAACAGAAGCAAATGGTTTTATGAAAGCTGTTTTAGAAACAGATTTCCAAACCGTTAAAATTGGCTTTTTGAAAATTAATTTTACAAAGACAGCTTTTAATCTTATTTTAGAAATAGTTTTGCAAATAGATACTCATTTTTTCCAATAGAAAAAAAAAATCATAATATCTAAAATTTTCTTTTTGATCTTGGACGTGGGCTCTTTCATGAGAAAGGAGAAAAGCTCAGTTATTTAGTTTTTGAACAGAATAAATATATGGAACGAGATACCGATTTATAGGGTATTGGCATTTTCTTTCCAACATCCTATTTAATAAATGGATTGAATGAAAAATTAAAATCCTCATTCTATTTCATATATTCAATCCCATGTAATGAACTAGCACTAATTTGTTATACTTCTAAAAGCATCAAAAAACCCAAAATTAAAAACTAAAAAATTAGACCATATTTTAGATGCAGATGTATTTTCCTTCTACAAATGCTACTACATGCATTTTTGTTGAAAAGAAAAGAATAAAAAAATTGAAGGAAAAGCAAAATACATTCACAACTTGTATAGATTGTGTGCTTTAACCATCAACCATTGTGTTAAGACAGGTAAAATAATGGGATAATAATAATATTATTCACTCAAAAAAATATGATCAATATGATATATGATGAAGTCTATATACAAGATTGTACAAGGAATATTGTGTAATATAAAATAGCATAACTAGTTCAAATAATATGATACTCCAATACTCCCCCTCAAGTTAGAACACCAAGATCTGTAATACCCAATTTGAGAGAGAATAACAGATGAAGATCATGACCAAGCAGTTTGGTCAAAATATGAACAAGCTAAGAATGAGAAGGAGCATGTAACGGAAGAATCAAATCAGACCGCATTTTCTCACGAACCAAATGACAATCAATCTAGATATATTTAGCATGCTCGTGAAATATCGGATTATGAACAATATGGCCCGCAAACTTATTGTCACAAAATAAATGAATCGACTGAATAATATGAACACAGAAATCATACAATAACGCAGCCAACCAAACTAACTCACAATTAATAGAAGCCATCGTACGATATTGAACTTCAGTAGATGAGTGCGAAATAATATCTTGTTTCTTGGATCACCAAGAAATAGGACCAGAACTCAAAGTAATAAAATAATCAGTAGTAAACTTCCGAGTGATGAGATAGCTCGCCCAATTGGAATCCGTATAACCTACCAATTCCAAGGATCTACTCGAAACATAAAACTAACAATGGCTAGGCGAACCCTTAACATAACAAAGAATGCAATAAGCGTGCTGAAGCTGGATATCTTGAGGGTCCTGTATAAACTAGCTAAGATATTTAATAGAAAATGTAATATCAGGCAGCTTAATAGTCAAGTAGAGCAAGCGACCAATAAGACAACGATAAGCACTCGGATCAGCTAGAGGAACACTATCATCCGGCCTAAGATATAAGTTCCACTCAATAAGAAAGGAGGCAGGAAGAGCATCCAACTAATCAACGTTAGACAAAATATCCAAAGTATAATTCTATGTGAAATGAAAATACCCGATGGAGAACGAGCCACCTCTAAATGCAAAAAATATTTTAAGGGTCCTAAATCCTTAATACGAAACTAGGCTGTGAGAAACTGCTTAACAGTAGTAATACTAGCAGGATCATTGCATGCAACTATAATGTCATCAACGTACACAAGTACTGTAGTAAAAGAAGAACCAGATATACGAGTAAATAACGAATGATCAGATGCAGATTGATGATAACCAGTATAAACAAGCACATAAGACAACTTGGCATACCACTGCCTAACACTTGCTTAAGCTCATAAAGAGACTTATGCAAGCGACAAACTTGAGTCTCCCCCTGTCAGGATAGCCTGGGTGGCAACGATATATAAACCTCCTCATGGAGATCACCATGTAATAAAGTATTACTAAAATTTAATTAATGCAAGTTACAACGCAAGCAATAGTAATAGCTGACAAGCAATGCACAGTGACCAATCTGGCTAACAGAGCAAAAGTATCATGGTAATCAGGGTCTTCTTTCTTAATATAACATTTAGCTACTAATCAAGTCTTATAATACTCAATTGACCCATATGCATACAATTTAGTCTTGTAAACCCACTTACAACCAATAGGCATCTTACTTGGAGGAAGGGGAAGCAATGTCTAAGTGCGATTGGCCTCGAGGGCATCGAGCTCAGAATGAATGTCATCCCACCAATGTGAATGTCATACAACCTAAAAAAAGGAGGTAGGATATGAAATCTCATTAATAGAAGTAAGAAAAGCACGTTGACGGGAAGAAAAACGATGATAAGAAATGTGAGTAGAGACAATATATACCGTATTAAGCAATACAGAAGGAGAAACAATGAACTCGTCAGGTGAAGGAAATCATAATCAAGGAGATATTTAGGTTGGATAATGGTTCGTTGAGAGCGAGAGTTAAAACGAGGTCGGGTGGATTGGGCTAATTGAACTAAGGGTACCGGGTCAGTGAGAGCCAGTTGAACCAAGGACTGTAGTACGGGCTAAATAGGGTTAGTTGGGACTGGTGCGGGCAAAATTGGGTTCTTAGTATGGCATGGGACTGGGGTGGTGGGGTTGGACCCAAGTGTAGGCTTGGGTGGAGTGGAAGGTAAGGGAGAAGGTTGGACCGAGAAAGGAGTTTGGGCCTAGGTAGAGGGTTAGGAGGTAGGCCAATTGAAGAAAGGTTAAATAGGTCGATTAAAGGAAAACAAAGATGATGGATTGGTCTAGAATTTTCAGGACAGTTATGGTCAGGTAGTTCAGTAGGTTTGGGTCAGGTAAGCTTCGAACCATTAACAAATGTTAACAGGTCGAATGCAATAGAGTTCAAAGATTTTGGATTATGATGGCAGGGGTAGGTATAGGTATCCAGTATGGTGGTGCGTAATACAGAAAAATATTTTCGTGAGAAAGTTAGATCCCGCGAGATTAATTTTTTTTATTATTTTTTAAATAAAAAATGTGGTAAGCTTTATGAGTAGAAGGGTAATCCAAAAAAACCCGCTTGACCAAGCGAGGTTGAAATTTATCGCGTCTTCATTTAAGTGTTTGTGTAACGTCCCAAAAAATTCCGAGTTGATTTTTCTCATTTGTATTAATATTATCGAAGCCTATAATATAATTATTGCATTTATATATAAAAAAAGTGCATGACGTGTTATAGAAGGAAGTACGAAGTGTTAGCGTGCTTATTAAAGTATTGGAGTAAGAAGACTTGTTGCATAGTTGTGTTGGCAAGTTTGTGGCATGGCGAATATGTTAGTGTTATGATAATACAATGTATTATCATAAGTGAGATGCTTTTAAAATCAATTTTCTACATTTTAAATTGATAAAGGTAATGTAGATATTTGGTTAGTGCGTACGGAAGGTGTCCAATAGGTATGAGAAGTCGAACATGCCGTCGGACAAGTAGTGCTAGAGTTCCCTTTGTTGGCCAAAATTTTGAAATTTTGCTAAGTGTT
>MKEJ01070749.1:0-10096 GCA_001753735.1 Embelia ribes | reverse complement strand
CCAAAATTATATTATTTTGCACAAAAAAAAAAATAATTTTGACAATTTAGCATTAAAATTATAAATAAAAAATTTATGCGTTAAAATTATAATGGGTAAAGCCAATTTAGTAAACTAAAATTATTAAAAAGTTTAGAACTTGAAGAACTCATGAAGAACTTTAATAACTTGAAGAACTTGGCCAACTTGAAGAACTTTGCCGACTTGAAGAACTCGTGAAGAACTTGAAAAACTTAGCCAATTTGAAAAACTTGTGAAGAACTCGTGAAAAACGTGAAGAATTTAGCCAACCTGAAAAACTTGTGAAGAACTCGTGAAGAACTTAGCCGATTTAAAGAACTCATGAAGTACTTGAAGAATTTGAAGAATTCGTGGAGAACCTGAAAATCTTGAAAAACTTAAAGAATATAAAGAACGTGATAAACTCATGAAGAACTTGAATAATTTAAAGAATTCGAAAAGCGTGAAGAACTTTAAGAACCGTTCTTCACGATTTCTTCATTATTTTTTCAATTATTTTCAACTTTAATATTGAATAACAATTGACGAATAATTGTTATAACTTAGTAGATCCATCGTATTTTTACTAGAAATAATTCAAATAATATATTTTTTTCAAATTTAACATCAATAAATCAATAAATATCATTATTAAAAGTTTAAAAAAATATTGAGAAGTATATATAAAGAGAAATAGAGAGAGAAGATATATATTTTTCAATTATCTACCATCTTTTCCAATTAATTTGGGTAAAAAGAAGAAAAATATATAGAGAGGGAAGAGAGAGGGCAAAACAGATCTGGGAAAGGGAAGAAGAAAAAGAAAATAAAAGATATTTTAGATGTTTCACACCCCCAAAAGATTATTTATGTAAGAAGTATTAAAAGAGAATTATTATTGCAAATATGGTTTATATTAGAGTCATTTTATCAAATTCCCCAAAATAAAATTAGTTTTATCCAAAATTATGTATCCGAATTTTTTTTTTTCCTTTCCTAAGCAAACACGACTCTATCGAGTTGACCACCGACAAGAGAAACTTAATAAATAAATAATTAAATCGACAAAATAATTGGCGACTATGTTATGTTGAATTTGCTTTCCTAAGCAAGTTGACTGTGTTTCTGTCAAATGGTCCTAAAAAGAGGAAAACACTTTTTTTTTTTGGAAATTCCTAAAAAGAGGAAAGCACACTATAGTTGTATCATATGCGGAAATTTAAAAAGGTTACTAAGACAAATGTTTTAGGTCTATGAAAAGAAGGATTCCCAATTTTTTTTTAAATTTTAATATATATATATATTATTTTAGAATAAAAATAATATTTATTAATAAAGGCCCAAAATTTTGGTCTCATATTTAATTATTCTCATATAAAAAAATATTCTCTCTATCCTATAAATATAGGTCTACTTCTTTTTTCATTTGGATTGAAAATTTACATTTAATTAAGATAGAGAAATTAATTTTATTACTATTCTTCAAAAAATACCCTTCATTACCATGAAAGTATTTCTTGATGTTATAAAAAGTGGTTAGTGTTATAAAAAATCACCATATTAAATATGGGCATAATAGAAAAGATTTCTCTATAGTTTTTTTCTAAAAAAGAAATAGACATATATATTGAAACGTACAAAAATTGAAAGCGAGACTATATTTATGTAATAGAGGGAGTATTGATAAAAGACCAACTTTTTTAGAATTTGTTTATGAATTAATTTTAGAATCAAATCTTTAGAATAAATATTTCTAATTTAGTGTGATCTAATTCCTAACTAACTCTATCTTCTTTTTTTTTTTTGTAATCATAATTCATAATTAATTTTAAAATCAACTTATCTTTTCATCTACCCATATAACACATTCTATTATACTATGATAAGAAAACTTTCTCCTCTCATTCTCTCAATTTTCCATTGAATTCTTCTAATTCATTCTTATTACTCCAGCAAATAAAATTAAAGCAATTCACCAATTTTTTTTTCATGACTTCGTCAACAAATCCAATTAATCAGACTCTATATTTAGAATCTATATTTTTTTTTTAATATGATATGCAATATTTAGTTTATTACAGATAAAATGATTAATTGTATTATATAGCATTCTTTGTGCTTAAAAAGTTTCATTTTTAGCATTAAAATGTCTTCTAGAAAGTACCTAAGTGGATATGAAAAATAAAAATAAAATGAAAAGCTAATCTCGTCTCAAAATGGAGTTCTTAATAAATTTGTGATAAATGAAAAAAAGTAGTACAACTCAATTAGTGGATAAATCCCCAAGCGAATCAATTCTTGATCATGAGTTGATTGATAAAATTGATTATAATAATGATGATAATATGCAAGTAAAAGAAGTGAATTCCTCGATTGTTGATAAAGAATTACAAAGGGACAGAGGTTGAATTAGAAAATATAAAGATTGGAAATTCGACACACCTAAGACATGTTAGTATATATAATCCTGGAAATTGGACGTTTATAGATTAACAAAATTAAGAGATATAATAGTGGGAAAAGGTCCAATAAAAGATGATAATTTGGAATTTCTAAAAGATGAAAATAATAGATATTTGTCTAGATCAATTTTTTCGACTGAAGAAAATGTGATTTTATCTAATATAAGACACGTCAAATTTTATTTTTGCATTAACTATCATTTCTTGTAGATCCACCATTAGCTAATATGCATTATCATCCCCATAGCAAAGTTGCATTTGTAAACCAATAAGTTATGTAAATTCACTCCATCGACACATGTCATCATGTATGTACCAAAGTAATTCCGAGAGTGAAATGTTAAAGTTCAAGACAACTATATATAGAAATTATACCCAGTAATAACACTAAATCTTTTATTGATTTCTACCACCTAACAATCAATCTTAGAAAACAAATGAAAAATAAAAGAGAAATCAAGTGTTGATTTTTGGAGAATAATATAAAAGTAATAAAACATTATTTCTACTATCACTTTGATTTTTTAGTGGGAAGTTGTAATTTAACATAATATCAATGCGAAGTTGTAATTTAACATAATATCAAAGCACGGAAGCATAGGGACTATAGTTTAGTTCTCCAAATTTATACTTCAAATAAAACAAAAAAAAATTGCACATGTTGGAAATTTAGTACAACACACACATGAGAAGGAATGTTGAAAAATAATATAAAAAATAGAAAGTCGTTTCTATTAGGGATGACAATAAGCTGAGTGTAGTGAGTATCAGAAATACTCTAATTATACTCGAATTACCATTATCAAGCTCTAGTTCAACTCGAGTTTAAGTCTAACTTTTGGGTCGAAATTTATTCGGTCAAAAATATGAAAACTTGACCTCGACTAATTTTTTTTCTTTACAAAGTTTAGTAAATATATTTATATGCTATTAATATAAATTTATTTATATTTGAGCTACTCACGAGTACAAACGAATTGAATATCTTAATATCGAACTCAAGTTAGGTATAAAAGTATACTCAAACTCGTCTTATTTGATACTTGTTGGGTTCAAGGTTTTTTTTAATAAAACATGTAAAATCCATGTGTTTTGTGAGTTTTAACTCATAGAAGGAACCAAGACAAATTTTAGATGGGCTCCAACAAACATTAGTTGACTTTTTCAGGCGGAATCGAAACATAACATGTAGGGTTCGAGATAGTATATTTACATTTCCAAAACCATGAATAGTGCAAATGTAAATTGGCCTTAAAGTAGGTGGTTCATGAGTAGAAGTGGGATTTGTCCCATACTAATTAGAAAATGAACTATGTACTTATTTATAAGCGAGTTCATATTCTTTAAAAGATATAATCTAGTATGACACATGCACATGTGTGGAAAGATAGATTAACCCTACAAGCGCGCTATTCATCTGTCCAGCTCAGCTCAGCTCAGCTTGGCACACATGTGCAATGTTCCGAAAATTCGAATGAATTTTTCTCTTTAATAATATTATTGATTATATCATAATATTAATATTGTCATGCATTGTGTGGCAAGATCATTACATAATTTACATTAGTAAGCGTGTGACATGGCGAGTATGTTAGTTTATTGTTAATGCATTGTGCATTGTATCACCATAGAGACGTTGTGTATAATATTTGTGTATTATTATTATGTGTTGTGTGATGACGTGACATTGTATGCATATTGCGTGGTGTAAGGTTTAACATGGTGTAGTGCGTGGAGTTGGCATTGGGAAGTATTGACATTAATGCCTTAGCGTTTGAGTGTTGAAATGTTGGGGGAAAAACATTATGGTGAGGAATCAGTCGACTAATTGGGGAAGATAAGTTGATTGATTCCAAACAGTTGATCGATTGAGAGGAATATATTGACTTATTGAGTGCATAAAAGTTTCAGAGAGTTCTGGTTCTGGTTCTCAGGTAGAGTGAATCAGTCGACTTATGTGGTTTCAAAACAGTCGACTGATTGAGAAGAATATGTCAATTGTTTGAGGTGAATTAAATTTTAGGGGATTTTATTCTCACGTGAAACAAATATATCGACCGTTTGGGTTGTATAAGTCAACTTATTGGAAATAAGTTGATTATTTGACTGAATATGTCGACTGAATTCTGACAGATTCAAAAGGTACGTTATTGACTTTATGTCACTTCACTATCACTTTTTTCCCCTTTCAACCGACCAGAAGAGAAAGGGGGGGAGAGGTTATATTTTCTTCTTTATTTCAAGCCATGATTTTATCTAAATCCATTACTTGTACATGAGATTAAAGTGGAGATTCTTGATCCTTAAAGCGTAGAGAACGTTTTAAGTTAAGTTTTTATTCTCAACTCGTTTGTTTACTATTCATTGATTTTCGTACATTATTTGTACATGAAATTAATCTAAGATTTCTTTTCCTCGTAATGAGTGGAGTATTTTCTCCTTCAAGTTTGGTCCATTTCGTGTTCATTTGCTATATCAAACCCAAAGGTGAATAAGTAAAGATTTTGGACTTTTTGATTAGAGGCTTTTGGGGAACTTCCAGAACGAATCTAGGTACGTGTAGACTACGGAGGAATAATATAACTATGAGTTTATGTGTGTACCTTTCATGTAATTATTGGTTGAATTACATGTTTGAATTCTATGATATAGAATGTTGTATTGATTGTCATATATTGATAAATGTGGATTTATGGCATTTGTTGGCATTTTAACCATATTTTATTCATGAGTTTAAATTTTTGGCTAAAACGTATTGTTGAAATATTTTTGAAAGCGATATTTTCCTTAGTCGAAATGTCAAATTTTTGAATGATGGAATTTTGGAAGCAAAACTTTCATATGTCAAATGGCATTGTATTCATGATGGGAGTTGTGTTATTTTCATTTCTTTTTAGGATAAGTGTCACCTTTTATATGCTGAAAGAACTTAACCTCTTCCATTTTCTATTTTACTTTTATTGTTTATTTTGGTTTGGGGCTAATGGGAATGGAAGGGTTGTCCGATGATACCTCACCAGAAATAAGCAAAGAGAAGGCTTGGTGACTTATCATGAAAGTCAGGAAACCTAATCAGGGATATACCTATAATCTTATCATACGTTGATGGCGGATTTTAGAAAAGGATAAATGATATAGTCCTAGTTTGGAAAACTTTCGAGATATTATCCCAACTTTTAGGCTTGAGTCGTGTTGAGTAGATTGGTTTGGGTGTATGAGTTGCATTGCATGGATATCACATGGCATTCGCATCTATATTTGTCGTTCATGCTTACATGTATTAGGCACCACATATCATTATAATTATCATATCATTTGGTAGGCTAATTCGTATATTTCGTTGTATATTTTGTATTAATATGCATTGCAGACATGGATGTTGCGAGGCCCATCCTTGAGCTAATATGACTTGAGGATGTACATATATGTGGATATTGTATATTTTGTTGTATTTTCATTTCATCTCATTCAAATGTTATTATTATTCGAGGCTTAGTTGCAGAAGTACTTTCATATTTTGTATTACACTTTGTTGTAGCCTTTAAGGTTGTCGGGCCAAAACAAAAATTTAATATTTATCATATTGAACTAGTTGGTTGTATATATACTTTTATCACTTCAAGCAAGTAGCTTGTTCAATATTGTAAATTTTGAGTTTTCTACTTTTGTTATTATTATGATGTAGATAGGCAATAAGAATTATATTTCTTTTTGGACGCACTGTGATCTTATTTTGTTGTAGACGAGTTTGGTAAGGTTTTGGCAAATATATTGTCTGTTCTTTTCTTTCTAAAAAACTATATATATATATATCTTTTTCTTTTCTTTAAAAAGGGAAAAACTATATATTTATCTTTTTCTTTTCTTTAAAAAGGGAAAACAACTCGAATCCTTGGGCCCCCCCAGGATTCAGGGTACTATAAATCCTATTTTTATGGAGAATATGGTAGATAGTAACGTATATAGTATTAAGCTAGGCTATAATACCAATTGTTAGAGCGCAACGGAAAAGAAATATTTACAAATCCTATAATAGTGTGTACGTATACTATCATTGATTAACTCTATTTTACCATATAAGATAGAATTATACCTACAAGATTTGTGTATATAAATCTTATAAACACCAACAAGAATGTTTTGGTAGAAGAATGTTGCATAGTCTCCTATCTTCTATTGTATTCCTATTAAACACCTTGCTTGGGAAGAGATGGTGGGCTCTCTATGTCTGTGGCAAAAGAGATAATTAACTTATCTCACTTTTATGCCTATGGGATGTGTTTAGATTGGCTACAATAGGAACCTGATGGTAGAATATTTGAAGAGCTATCCTATGTAGATTTAAATTCAATCTTATCTACCAAGATAATACTTATCCACATAAATCACAATCAATACTAGTACATGATTGTAACTAAACTCTTCACAATATTACAAATTTACAATTCGGTTTCTATGTCGTCAATGTTTATTAAAAATTTCCACATTACAATTATAGACACTCACTAATTAAATAGAATTACTACAATCCAATTTAATTATCATATTAAATTTCCTTAAGACCTTTGACTTAACTTATTTGATGTATCGAGATACAAAATCCACCTGCAGGGTTTGATACAATCAAAATTTATAAGCTTTCGTAGGGGAGTACCATTAATCCTGCAACGTCCCAAAAATTTTGAGAGAATTTTTGTTTAATAAATAATATCATTAACGAGATTAATATTATTATTTGTTAACACTTAGAACATATAGATTAATTTGGCTAAGTATATTAGCTACATTTGGAGACTATATGGTTGCATTTGACATATTAGTCTCATAAGAAATCACTGGTTGCAAGTGGATTAGTTTCACTTGGACTATTGGTTTTTGATCAATTTTTTGGTTGCATTATTTGGTTGGAAACTTGAATGTAATTGGATTAAATGGGTTTCATTTGATTGCATATAAAGGCATTTGGTTAATTTGGTTTCATTTGAATCATTTGGTTACAGTGGGGTATGAATAGGGTTGTTTTGGTTACTTATTAGTCAATACTTGTAGTTGCATATACAAGGGAACATTTATGTGTAATTATTGAATGATTATTATAAGGTTTTATATATAAAGTGTGGTTTCTTAAAGTCAATATTAGTGGTTTTGAGATAGAGCAGCCATAGGGTATTCGATGGGTCCCTGGCGTCGGACAGTCAACTAGCAATGTATACTGAAAGGGTGTATTTTGTCCAATATTATATGGATTTTGGAAATTTTGGCTTGCCTAACAGGTGTCCGACTGAGGACATCTAGCGAACGGCCAACTCTAGGTCACCGAACATATCAGGGTGAGAAAAAGCACTTTGCGAGCTTTGGCTATATCTTTTTGGTTGCTTTATACTTTATGTCACTTCTTTCCTTTCAGTAAAAATACTTTAGAGAAAGAGTGTGTGAGGTGGAAAATGAATTTTGATCTTTTTAGCTTCGTTTCATCGAGTTAACGTGTTAGGATGTTGACAAAAATTGGATATTTGGATTCCTCGTTGATAAAGCTACGCTTTGACATAAGTTTTATCTTCCTTAGTGAATCTTGTTCCTTACTTCATTAGGATCGTTTTTATACCTAGGTTTGTGACAATCCGGAGTGCGTACCAAGATCATCTTGCAGGTTCAACTTGGGGATATTTTGGGAAAATTTCTCGGGAGGTTCTCGAGCCTTCATTCTTACTTTTATGGTATGGTAGATTAATAGTAATACTATAAATTTGAGCATCTGTGTTTATGTGTATATGTATGATATGTTTACAAATTTGAATTTGGCTTATTGGTTTTAGGATTGAAATTATGGATGAATGTTATCAAATTTTTATAAAGTTGATACTATGTGTCCCGAAAAAAATAGAAAATGACTCAATTTCCTATTTATGCCAATGCTATGATATAATGCCACGAAACAACAAATTCAAGATATTCATTGTAACATCGCAATTTTTTGGGGTGATTTTTTTGTATTTTAATAATATTATATAGTTTGATATAATATTATTAATATATATTTATTTGGCATGATGTTGTACTTATAGTGTTCGTGATTAATTTTAGTCTCGTGTGAATATTGTAATTATTAACGAGGCTTGGAGATGAGAGTATTAGTGATTTATGCTAGTGTGGATAAGTATGTTAAGTGGTGGATTCAAGATTTGGTCTCGGTGAATTTTTTGGTGTTGATTGCATTAAGTCGCAGCCGTGATGTCGTCTTGATAATAAATTAATATCTTTCAAACCGTAAATTTGATTGGAGCTTATAATATAGCGTTGGAAAGCAATTTTATGTATTTACGACTTTTATGTTCGGCCCAAATTTTATTTCAAAGCGTAGTGGGGTCAAAATAAGATCGAAATATAAAAAAACTACTTATTCAGATTTACTACGATACCTGATTGGAATTTCAACCATATATCACAAATCGTAACTCCGATTAGGGTCTTGTTAATTTTATTAAAATATATTTCAATTACTATGACTTTCGTGTTTTGAGAATAATTTTATTCGAAGCGTGGATGAGTCGAATTGGGGCAAAAAATGTTCAAAACTGCTTTAACATATTTGTTACAATACCTTATCGGTACTTTGACCGTATATCCCAAACTGTAACTCCGATTAAGATCTCGTAATATTGTTATAAACATATTTTAATTATCTACAAGTTTCGTGGTTGGAAAAGCTAATTTGAGTAGAGTGGTCAAAATGGAGCCTGAAATAATTGGACCACACCAGATCAGCATCAGTAGTGCATAGGCCCTATTAGTTGACTCTTAAACACCTTATATATATATATATATATATATACATGGTAGACACATCCCAAAGAAGAGCTGAAGCGCCGGAGAAGAAGAAGAAAGGGTGAGTGCGGCTCTTCATTCGACGAGTTACAGTACTCGGAAAATTTCTAAAAAATCATATTTGGAGATGCTCGCATCGTAAAGCTCAAGATGAAGTAAGTTTCTTTACTCCTCTTGCTCGTTTACGCTTTCTTCATTCGTGGGCTTTGCAATATTTTTTAAATTAAAATTCATATTATCGTTCACCGTGATAAGTAGAGTATTTTACCCTTTAGATTCGTATTGAACCAAAGTCGTTTGCTAGCTCGATTCGGAGATTGAAGTTTTTGGGTTTTTTGAAGTTTTGGGGCGATTTCATCTATTTTTTCCTATCGTTTGGCTTCAAGGTAAATACACTTTTTACTCGCCATTACTTTGTCTACGTATACATATAAATTATATCGTCTCATTTTCTCGGGGGCGATGCCTCTATTTCCGTGCATATATATCGTACGTGACATTTTATTTGATATTCTTATTCACTATTATGAGATGAACAATTTTATATCTCGGAGTTTAATGATTTGATTTCGTTTGATAGATGAAATCATGAGGCGAAGAAGAGGAGAATTGGCTTTTGCTTAAAAAGTCTCAGGAGCACTTCTAAAGCGTAATAGGTACAATAGACTCTGAACATTACTTTATCGTGGAAACGTATGAAGTTTTGAAATTAAATAGATTTAATAGCATACTTGCAGTTGCTTTCATAGCATGCTTAGTGTTAGTAATCGTAGATTGTTAGAGTAGTCTTATATGTTGTTAGGGCTTTA
>MKEJ01070734.1:0-14005 GCA_001753735.1 Embelia ribes | reverse complement strand
AAAAAAAGTGAAATGCACGATAATGCTATTTTGGAGTAAGGATCTGTTACGGTGAGAAAAAAACAATAGAAAAGTGCAGGGAGTAAAATTAGCTGCAAGACTAACATTTCTCAAAGCAAAAATATGTGTCGTCGAAATATTATGACAATGAATAACGAGTGAAATTCAAATAACATCCAAGGTTTTCGTGCATCAACAGACTTGAAAAAGACGGGGTACGAAAATCTTACAGGTTTAAATGAAGAGATTAATTGATCTTGGTCGAGTTAAACTCTCCTATCCTGAGCTTTAGCAATGGAAAAACTTTCTTGGTACCAAAGGGTGGCATAAAGGATTTATATACAAAGTGTGAGATGACTCTTGGCATCTGCGAAGAGTCCAAAAGTGATGAAAAGAAAAGATACCCTCACTGGCAAATACTATTTATGTACTTCTTCTATTCTATCAAGGTCACTCGCTATAATACGTAGAGCAATGGCTACTTATTAAATATTCGGGAGTATTATCGTTTAACATCTGGAAAAAAAAAACCTTCAAAAATATATAACTTTATGAAAATACTTTGTGTTTTTTTACATATGCCATTTTATACACGCATAGTTCATGTATTTTTAAATGTTTTCATGTTATATAAACTTCAGAAAAAATATGTTAGAAAAAGAAATAAGATAATATTATGAACTTTTAAACATACATTAAATGCCACCCTGAAATTTTGGTATGTGTTTTTACACAAAAATATAATTAGAACCTCCGTACCTTCTTTTGTCATCCAGTATATCAACATGGAACTGCATATTGGTTAATAAGTTAACATGCATTATATAGTAATTTGAATTTTTGGAACGTGTTTTTAAACAAAAATCGTATTACACACTCCGTATCGTACCTTCTTTTGACACCCCATATTGTACAAAATAGGGCACTGCGTAATGATTAAATTAATTCTCTTTCTATTTTCCTTTTTGTTAATCAGACTGACTAATAAAGTAGAAAATGGAAGACGGACCACAATTGTATGATTTCAATTTTTCGTGATCAATGATTAAGATGATGCACGGCAGTCGTCATGGCCGACAACTATTACAACATACCGATAATACAGTGATATCTCACGGATGTGAATGAAAGAAACCCACCTCTCATGTTTCAGATTTCTAGTCCCCATGCAAGTACAAATAGTTGTTTCTCGTGAAATTTCAATATGTGACACGGTATGAACTTGTTTAAATGTATCTATCTTAAAATTTGAAAATTCTTCAGGCCGAAACAACAGAACAAACAATACAAAAATTAAACTTCAAATGACCCTTCACTCGCCTGACTAGCTACCCTGCCCAAATCCAGTTTCCACCATTAGTGATGCCCCTTCAGTGTAGCATTGGGTTACATATTATTTTGCTTTAACTTTGAATGAGGAACTAAATAAATTCACTTTGATCAAAGCCATAAAATCAACAACTGTAATCCTCTTGTTGCACATGTATAATCCTACATGGATAGAAATGAATCCACTTGCAATGAAAATTTTCAAATAATTGATTTAAACCAGATGAACACGTTTATTAACCAATATACTTTGAAAAATGTACTAGTATTCATAGAAATAAGAAAAATGATCATATGAATATGGTCTCCCAAACAATACAGGACTGATCTTTTAACAAAAAACTTTTTGAAGCGTACATTTAGACAAATAAAGCAAAATTATCGATGTGACATAGGGGCATCACTTAATAAATTACACTCACAATATGAATCCCATGAATGTGCCACCTGTTAAACTAAGTATTCCTAACATTTAACTCCAAGCCTGAAAACGTAGAGGGATTAGACAGATGTATCAAATCAGGGCTTGAATGAACTCCTTGATAATTGCAAGTAAGATCAAATTGAAACTCTTCAGCAATAAGAAAAAATTTTGACCTCTCCATACAGAGCTACATAAACCAAAAATTGTTGTGTTCAAAATAATCAAATGAAATCCAAGTATAACAGCAAATAAAAAGGGAAAATTACTTAAATTCGGATAAGTCTTCTCTAAAAATACGCAGAACAGCACTCAGCAGAACAGCACTCAGCAGAACAACACAGATACTGCAAGAGTCCTCAAAATATACGTACTGGCTTCCCCATGGTACTCTTCAAGTACAAGCATCGCACCTGTTTTCAATTAAAAAATGCAGTTCCATTAAGATGAAAATGATAAAAAAAAAAATGAAATCCCCCAAAATTGTAAATACTTATCAAACCCCCAAAAGAACACAATGGCAAGCTAACTGCAATTCAAATTTCAGAACAATTGAAATCAAAAGAACTAACAAGGGAACATAATTGATACACTTAAATTTAGAGAAGAGAAATGAAAAGATTTGGTAACATTTTACTGGGGTTGTACCATCCATACAAACTGGAAACTTTAGTTCAATGAATACTAAAATCTATTGGAAGATTTTTAGGCTGCAAATAATGTATGAGTTGCAAATGAGCATTATTGCTATGGTCATATGATCAAAGTTAAATATGCTAATGAACTACTAAATTCTTTTGGAAGATTTTAAGTTTCGAATGAGCATTGTTGCCATGGTCATATGATAAAAGTTCAAGATGATGCTGAAATAACAGAGATTACAGAGCAACTATTGCCACAAAGTGCTCGGAACTTTCTCGCATACCACCTCTCCAATACATTTTCAAACTCCATAACCACAATTTGAAATCAACCCATTTTCTAACAGAGTTAAGTGAGGGTAAGGGCAAATAATAAGATGCAGCAACCATCACATTGTTGATGCATTCGTGTAAAACTCTTAGCATAGAGGAAAAGTTGGTAAAAAACTCACATTTTGCCAATTTTTCTTCAACAGAGAAACTAAGAAATTGACGCTCATTTGCACATTTTGAAAGATCTGCTTCTCCTCCATACTGCAGTTTCCCACAGCAACTCCCATGCACAGAACCTTCTTAAGTTGGAACTTAATTGTCGCTTTAGTCTCATTGACTTTAGACTCCAGAGACTCCTGGTGGGTGACAAGGGTAGGAAACTTCCCTGTTTTGGCAGTAACAAAAATAGAACCAGTCAGATAGAAATAAAATACCTGCTAGATATCTGCTTCAGTCATTACATTATAACAAAGACACATTGCAATAAGTTTATCTGCTGAGAATGATCACCAAGGTAGAGAAAAGAGATGAAATGCATGTATGCATATAGAACAAGGTATAGACCAAAAGAAGACCTTTTGCAATTCAAAAAAGAATCAGCAAATGCCTCTGATTCTCTGTAAAAGAACAATGATGAAGATTTCCAATTATCAAGTCTCAACTAAATCATGATACTATTGCAAAAAAAAAAAAGTAGCTCAAGAGATGGGAAGAGATCCCCAAAATTCAGGGGAAGCTAGGGGCGACACAAGGCCTAAAGCAATTTTTCCTAAAAGGGACCTTTTCTTTCAAAACATGTAAAATCAAGGATGGAGGAAATGATGAAACAAAAAAATAAAGTATTTCAAAATGTAATACAGATTTAACAAAATTCTTGTTTGCTTTGCGAATGAAAAACCCCTGGAACCCTGAGGTGAAAGAATTGGGGAATGAGATAACATGTATAGAAGACTACTCAATTCTAGCACAAGTTGAGCATGCCAATTTTTACAAATGATTTAATTAAGGATGGAGTTTCCTTATATGAATGTTGGAATTCCCCACATACCTCTATTGACACATAGGAGAGAGATCATCTATTATGATTCTTACATAAAAAATGATTTTACCTACCTAGGTATCAATAATACAAGAATAAAAGTAGGTAGGAAAGTTCTACATACAAAAGAAAAACTCCTTTCTTTAATTATAATTGCAGCCATGTGCGCAATTATGAGTTATTTATTTTTACATCATTGGATCTAAACATACAAAGCAGTTCCTTAATGTGATACAAGATTAGTCAGAGTAAAATTGACAATCAGTTCAGTAACACCTAGGGATGTCAATTGGTTCAACCCGAGCAAACTCGAACCGAAACCAAGGAACCTAACCCAGACCAAAATAACTCTCAACAACTCAATCCGAACCAAGCCAAACCCAGATAATTCCAACTCAACCTAAGACCAAAACGAACCAAAACATGTACTCAACTCGATAATTAAACACAAGTACAAAATTGTTGCGTCATTAACAACTGGGAATTCATGATAACTCAAGAAACTCTTTAGTCATCTGGATATCTTCAATTTTTTAATTTAATGCACCAAAAGAATTTCCACAATGACAATAAAAAATCCCAGGCAGCATGAATTTATTTAGGACTTGCCATCATATGGCCTTTGGTGAAATATTACTAATTATATGATTTTAGTTGTATGGGCTTGCACATTATCATTATTTTATTAAAAAAAGCTGAAGAACCTAGTGGGTCTGCTACTTCAAACAAGCGCAGCCCAATAAATTTACAACATGGCCCAAAGGCCAGTCTCCAAACAAGAAACAGACTATCTAGAATATTCCAATTTCCACACAACGTCATGGGAAAAAAAGACAAAACAGACTTTCAGTTAATGTAATATTATTCCCAATAACCCAATTTCAGATTCACACAAAATGAAATTAGAATCCCAATTTTTTAATCTCAGAAACCAGAGATTCTACATTTTCCAGATTTTTATTCAAAAAAAGTTACAAGACGAAACCCAAGATTTTAACATTTAGTCGTGTATATGTTAAAGGTTAACTGGGTTTGGTTAGAATACAACTTATGTTAATGCCTTTCAGCAAAAAATTTAATCCATACCCCCGAAATGGAATTCAACCCTAACCCGAAACCAACCCGAAACAAACCAAATACTAGTTTTATGACTGAACCCAAATCCAACCCGAACCTATTCTCAACCCGATCCTAAATCAACCCGAATGCATATATTTTGGGTTGGACTCCCCTGTTTGAGGGTGGACTCGATTAATTATACTTGAACTCAATTTGATTCGATTCGAAGTAGCCCTACTCGAGCTTGAACTCGAATTGAGTTTAAATCTAAGTGTGGACTCGAACTCAATATGGCTGAAAATGTAAAGACTCGAGCTTGACCGCACTGGACTCGAAAATTCTTTTTTTCTTTATATTGATAAATAAATCTATTTATTTACAAACATTTATAAGTCCATAATAATATAAATTCTAATTTATTTCAATTGTTCAATAATAAATTTCTGTTATTTCAATGAGTTGAGCATCTTAATACTCAAACTCAACTCGAACTCGAACTCGAACTCGAATTAAGCATAAAAGCCTACTCGAACTGGACTTGCTTAGCACTCAAGTTGAGCTCAACATACTCATTAAAAGCTCGATTCGCGGTAAGCCCTACTCCAGTCCAACCCAATTGCCATCCCTATCCACACCATGCCCATCCCTGCCTACAAACTAAAATAACAAGAGAGATCACAATTCTACTACACAAGCATGGTACAAGAAATAAGCATTCCCACAAGAATTAAAGAGGCTGATACAATTAACAAATTTCAAATAACAAATATTCACTTTGTTGCTACTTTACCTGCTTTGTTCAGACCAGGTCCTAATAGACGGGGAATTTGCTTAATGACAGCCTCAGATGCTAAGAAGGCATGGTACTTCTTTGCAAGTTTCTTAACTAGCTTTTTGTTTTTGTTAAGCTTCTTCAGGCTTTCTACATCCATATACTCCAAACCGATCTTCTCAGCCTGCAATTCATGGTACATAACGCTTCATCAAAGAACAAGACAGTAATCAAAGAGCAACATTAAAAGAAGCATTTCATCACATAGAGATATGGTTAATGCCAACTAATCCATAACATTCCATGCAAGTTCCTCGCAAGACACATTTGCAGCACTAGCTGCAAATGCTAGTATATTAGTACAATCTGCATGAGCAAGTGCTTACCTTGCATAGTGGTCTACCAAGCAGACGGCACAGATTAACCAAACAACAATGAAACTGAAGATTAAAAGAACCCCAAAGCAGAAACATCAAACACACATATAGCTAAGGCGGCTTTCATAAAAAAAGAACAAATTCGAATTAAACAATCAAATGAGACCTTTATTTCTCATGGTTCAATAAGGGAGGGGGAAACCACACCATACATCACATGCATCAAAAGCAAACTGTTAAAGACTCTATGTGTCTTTAAGGCGCTAGGGACTTCATCACCTTAGGAGTTAGGCATTTACCTAAGTGAAATGAGGCACTGAAAAATTAAAACAGGTGATTCCTCCTTTGATGCCCGAATACCTGATCTTAATCCTCAAATGAAGATTGCATCTCTCGAATAGACAAAATCAAGGCTATTTGGTTCGATTTCAAGCAAAATATTTTAAATTTCTCATGGTTTTTTTTTTTTGGGAAAAGAATGTGTCTAGCACCGCAAGGTTGGAAAGGCGAGGCCAAAAGCACTAGCACCTGGCCCTAGGCGAGAGCCTAGGCAGTACCTTTCTAATGGAGCCTCTCCTGAAAACTCTTAAGGCCGCCTAGCATAGCTTCGCTCGGCCTGCCTTTAACGACACTGCTCCCAAAAGCTCAAGCCTACCTCCTTTAAAGAGGGAATGGAAGCAATGGTAATACCCTCCAGCAACAAGGATCAGTAATTTCAAATGAAAAGGAGATACATAATATCATTTTTCCAGTCCAAACAAAGGAAAAAGTCAAAAAATGCACACTTAACCCAGAAAAGGTCATAAGCTACGGTAATGCTTTCCTCTAATTCAAAAGTGATATTCTCAAAAGCGGTCATAGAAAAAAGTACCTCTTCCACATGTTGAGCATCACCAAGCATACAAACCTTCATCTTGGGGCGAGGAATATGTGGCAACTTCACAGAACCACTGAAACGCTTATCCTTTTGAGGATCATAATTCTTCAGACCAATCTGGAGCTCAATAGTTTCAGTGAAGTTGCGCTTTCTATCACCCTTTGCATCACCAACAATCTGGGTAACAGCTTCCCGCACAGCATCACTCTGAAGCTTACTGCATTTGGAAAAGTTTTAACGTGGTTATAAAACTCAATACCACCATCCAACTAAAATTAGAAAAAAAGCATTTGAAAGTGCATAATATAAATAAAGCACTTGAAGTGAAAATGAAATTTCAGAGAAGTAACAAATCAACACCAACAGCATTTCCTAATTCTCAGATCAGTAGAGGGACAAGGTAACGCACAAGGAGAGAACTACTCAGACTATTTTTGCATAACATAAATAAAGCACGTAAAGAGAAAATAAAATTTCTAAGAAATAACAAATCAACACTAACAGCATTTCCTCATTCCGAGACAGTCTAGAGACAAGGTAAAGTAGAAGAGGAGAACTACCAATAGGCTATTATTGTTCAAAGCTATAGATCAATAAGAAAAGCAAAATACAGCCCAACGACCTCTGCATGCTGCAAAAGTTACTAAGGCAGAAAAAATAGAAAAATACCAATATCGAAGACTCTCTAAAAGGCTTCTTCATGGGTTGATTTGAAATACAGTATCGTAGAACTCTTGAACAACTTCCACCAACAAAATATACGGTTGAGGTAAAAAACATAACAAATAACAGAAAACAACGATCCATTTAGAACTTTACAAGTGACAACTAGCACATACCCCATCAAAGACACTAGAGGTCTAGAGCTGCAATGTTAACAAAGCTATTAAAACATACCAGTGCAGTAACAAAAAATTGAATTTGTGTTAAAAAGAACACATAATTCGCTAGAAAATATAGCATTGCTGATGAGAACGAGCATCATTAGTGAGTTTCAGTAAATTCAAATCGCACATTCGTTTAAGATGCACATAGCAAACAGATATACAACAATCATTCACACCCAGATTCTAACTGCTATAAAAGGGGGAAAAATCATTTCCAGGGTTTTTGAATTAAACCCAGTAGAAAACATGATCTAAAAGAATTCCAAGTCTTAGGTCTAGGCAAAAAACGTTAGAATGCAATTCAAAACTTCTAAAAATGCATATAAATAAGGACGAAAATTTAGAAATTCGCAAACCTCATGACGACTAATCTTCCCTTCCTTCAGATATTACCTAAAACCCAAATAAAAAAAAAATGAAATTGTGGATTAACAGATCCATTCCAGAGATTGGCATTTATAAAGGAAGCAATTTGAAGAAAGTGAAAACACAAAGGTGGAATTGAACCAGGGAAATCGATAGGAAAGAGAGAGAGAGAGAGAAGAGAGTGGTGAAAATTTGATTCAATCTTTTCGGGTTTGGGTCTCCAGCCGATGAGTGAAGCGACAACGAAGTCAATTGGGGTTTGAGAGTGATATATATAAGCTTTGTGAATTATACTTGGGCTTCTATCAAAAGCCCAATCAAATTGTTGTCCACTCCCATGTTTTTACTAAAGCTTTTTTATTTTCGTACTTTTTCTCTTTAAATTAAATTCATTTGGTTATAGCTTTTATATAAAAAAATATATAATTTTTTCAATTTGATAAAAAAAAATTAGATACATCTATCTTAAAAATTTTAATTTTTATTGGTTAAAACAGGATAAACGTGAGCTAAGCACTCTCAAATTATGAATTTGGTGATGGTTGATGGCTCTAGAGAGTGGACA
The DNA here is from genome assembly GCA_001753735.1 of Embelia ribes. Taxonomy (NCBI): domain Eukaryota; kingdom Viridiplantae; phylum Streptophyta; class Magnoliopsida; order Ericales; family Primulaceae; genus Embelia; species Embelia ribes. The sequence goes on along the minus strand of MKEJ01070734.1, from coordinate 5,399 downwards.
CAGTAATGCATAGGGTATCAATTTAAAATCTTGAGTGTGGTCCCATCAGGGGAACTTTTTATTGAATTTACTTAGTGTATATGACAAATTGTACCTTACAGGCAATAAACCTAACTTGTGTAGGTGTTAAGTAAGAGACTCATGGGACAATTTTTTCTCGTCATGATGATTGATGTTATTTTGAGTAATGAGTTGATTATTGTGCCTATATGGTGTGGACATATATCACATAATGGTTGTTTCTTGAAGACATTGCATCTAAACATTTTTGGTATTTTACCTTTTTCATTTTTACTTGTTTACCTGCGATTTAGTCATTTTAATGTTAATCTCTTCAACTGCTCCCTCGTTTAGCCATATCGTAAGATGGTTAGGCTAAACCATTGAACTCTTCGAGAGTGGTATATGTTTCTTTATATTTGTCCGACTTTCTTGAGACTCGGCATTTGACTAATGATTGTGTGGTTTTCTCTTGGAGATTACTCCAAGATAGTTTCTTCAACGCTAATGTTCCCAGCTGTTTTGAGTAATTGGAAGAGAACATGTTCTTAGGATATTGTTCTCTCATTTCATGATGCATCTAGTTATACCAAAGTTTCCTTTCTTGATGTGCATGTAGTTTGTCATCTGCCTATTATGTTTAATGGACACGTTATCCAAAGCTGCAATCATATCTTGTCTTTTGGATTTTGGTGAACCACTTTGATATTCAATGGTTGAACGCTTACATATGTATCATCCTCCCCACATGCCATCTTTTTTCAAAATAAAGCTTGTCTTTTTCTTGAAAACCTTTGAATTATCTGTTCTTTGCTCCTTTGTTCTTCATCTTTCGTTCTTAGTTTTTTGGTCATTGGCCTTACGGATCAAGTATCCCTTCTAGTGGAATTGTGGGTCACATACAATTCTTCCACCTATACGTGTTTATGAATTGAATGCAAAATTTGATCACAAAATCAATTAAGAGAACATTATTGTAGATAATCAAAAGTGTTTTATGATCTTATACCCTAATACACGTTCTATACAGTATATATTGGATACTCAAGGTAATATAGTTCAAATAGGAAACAAATAAGATCAAATCACCACAAATAACGTTTCGTAATCTATCACCCTACAGGGTTGGTAATTCATCACTAAAGTTTGTTTGTAATTTTCAGTTTTGTTTGATTATGAATTCATCCAAAAGTATTCCAAGAATACCTTTGTCAATTTCTCAACCTCCATTGCACACCGAATGTGAGCCAATCTCTCAACAATCTCGACCCTTGATGAAAACATCCGGTCAACTAAACAATCTTAAGCTCTACATACTCACCGCATGTCATTATCTCCACTACTTAACCATTTTCTTGCAACCACCACCTCTTCATCAAGATGAGCATAATGAATATGAACTTTATTCGAATTCATCCAAAACATCCAATTTTGATAAGACCCCATCCAGACGCTTTTGGACTAGCCAATCCGACAATCCCACAACTTTGGTCGCACCTTTGTTGATGACCCTTTTACCACCATCACTATTCCCTTTGCAAATGATACCCCATTGACTACCGATGAAATCACCATCCCTTGCCAACTATGATCTTATTACTACTAATATTAATCTTAAAAACACCTTGCCACCATGCGCACGTGCAATCATTAATTTGAAGAATACCGAAGGTATAACCTTCTCTTCACCTGTAGAATTAACCCTTTCCGTAGCTCCATATACAATTGCACTTCCTTGCAACTTATAGATGTTATCCTTTATCTTCTTGCCTTCAAAAACCAAGAAACCCTTCGTTAGCACCTTCAACACTCCACCTTGACCTTGAAAGGGTACATTTGTACATCACACCGATATAAATAAATAAAGTTCTTCCTAAGGCCTTGGACGTGCCTCGCTTCCTTTAGTTCTTTTGAACTACTACGTGTCTTGAGCTTCACCATTCCAATACCTGTAACATCACACACTAATTACTGTATAAAATTGCATAAAATAAGAGTGTTAGCTTTGAATAATAATTAAAATTATATAACACTCTATGCACATTTCATGCTTTATTTCGATAATATGGGTTTTTGCGTGGTTTTCAGGAATCAGTGTCAAATAATCCAAAATAGTTGCTACTGGAATTTGTCTGGATTTTTACGATCATGAAATTCATTTGGATACTGAAGTCCAAAGATAAAAAGCTGACAAATTGATAAAACTGAAAAATTATTAAAGCAGAAAATTTGGACTGAATTTGGATATCAAAGTGATGGATGCAAAATACCTTCAAGGCTTACCAACTTTGGCTTGGCTCATACTCAACCTCACCTCTAATCCTAAGCTTGCACTCAACTTTCTTCTAATCCACACTCAAATAAGGAGGAAGTTGGTGAAGATGATAGGTAGATTTGTATGTTATACAAGATAATACTCTTCCTCATTTTGACTAATATACATTCATACTCTCTTTTATATTATGGACACTTAGTTTAATTTTAGTTTTAGTTTTTCTTTACTTCTTCTTCTTCTTTCCTTTCTCTTCTCTCTACAATCTTCTTTTTATTTTTGCTTCTTCTTATTATTTTTATTGTTGATCTTGGTGAAAGAAGAAAGTAGAAAATATAGGTGAGCCTCATGTGAAGAGTTCGTCCCAAGAAGTTGTAATTTTCATTTTGTTTTGCAAAGGGTTGTAAGTATATTAATCTTCTCTTAATTAAGTTGTTTAGTTTTCAAGCATAATTAGTGTTTAATTAATTGCCATATTTTTATTTTAATGTTTTGAATTATATGTTGTTATGTTTATTTTCAGTATATTAGGCTAGTTTCGATATTGCCCAGGGAATGAAAATAGGCTAGTCGAAACCCTCGAACACTACAATTGATGAGAACGATTTTCATAAATCTTAATCCAAAAAATTGAATTTGCTTAGCAAATCTAGGATTTTCAAGCTTATCGAAAGTAAATTCGAAATCATCTAGGTGTAGTTATAGAGATTAACTACACCCTGAAGACACGCTAGGTTGAAATAAACCAAATAATATACGTCCATTATTTGCCAACCAAATTTAACCAGAACTTGTCATTTAGGGTAATTCTAGGCAAAAACTAACTTATCGAATTTCCCTTCATATTCAAGACTTTTATTATTATTGCTATCATTTTTATTTGATAAATCACAAAATTTAGTAGTAGCAATATTTTTCCTCATATCGGGACAAATCAAGGAGTAAGTAGGAGTAGGATTAAAGTAATTAAATTAGGAATTAAAATATGAATTCTCATTACAGGTTTGCGCAATTCAAATTTTCTTAGGATTTCTTTCACGTATAGGAGTCCTTGAGAATCGATACTCGGGTTCTTTCCAAGAAAATTACGACATACTTAGTACACTTGCTAAGTAAAAATCTGTATGTTTTAGGTTCAGAGATTGTTTCTGCCCCGAATTATCCTAAATGATGAGTTCCGGTTAAATTTGGTTGGAAAATCACAGGTGTTTATTATCTAATAATTTATTTCTACTTAATGTGCCATTGGGAGGTTGTCAATCTCCATAACTACGCCGACATGATTTCAAATTTACTTTCGACAGGTTTGAAAAACCCTAAATTTTCTAAACAAATTCAATTTTTCATATTAAAATTTATGAAATTTTTTTCGTTAATTAGGGTGTTCGGGGGGTTTTGATCAACCTATTTTCATCCCCTAAGTAAGATCGAAACTAGCCTAACATAATGAAATGAAACATAACAACAATTAATTTAAAGCACATAAATGTAAACATTGCAATTAATCAAACAAATTGTGAATATTATAAATAATAATTATGCTAAAAATTTAAATACTTAATTAAAATAAATCATACTTACAACCTTGAAGATAGATGAGCGATGAATGCTTTGGAAAAAGAGCTATTTGGGATCCGTGAGAAGGACTTCACATAATCCTAAAAGAGTGGGTGGTTTGGAGATTGATAAATCCTTAGGGGATGAAGAGCGAATGGTTAGTGTTTTAAGAGACAAGGAGTTAGTTTCGAAAGAAATTACACTCCCAAATGAGTTCAGGAATGGTGGCGAATGAACAGTAGGTGGTGGTACGCCTAGGACTAAACAAAACCAATATGCGGTGCTACCATGATAACAAGTGAATCGTAGTGATCTACTTGATTACGATTAAGCATATTTTCAAGAAGGGCGTTCTTGTACGTAGCATTTTTCTTTTTATTTTGCTTTTATTATTTTTTGATCAAGTCGCATTCCCTTCATGAAATTGAACATAGGTACTATGTTCGGTTTTGTTCGAAGGTGTGTGTATACAACTATATCAATGTTTGTTATAAAAGTTTGGAAATTTTTTTGTTCAAAATTATTCAAAATTTAGAATATTTTTTGAATTTAGTCCCAATTTTGTACTTGGAACTAAGGTTTATATTGTATTTCAATAACACATTGCTATAACTATAAGTTGTAGATCTTATTTTTATTTTTATTTACCTTGTTTTTGTTTTATTTTGATTTTCGTATTTTAGGAATAGAAGTTGATTGAGTTATGAAAGTGCATAAATAAAGTGCATATAATTGAGTTTTTAAGTCATTTATATAGAGATTTAGCATATAGACCTTGTTATATTTCAGTATTACTTATTTTTATGTTAATTGCAGGTTTTTGATGCTAAATGTGATGATTTAAACCCAAGAAGCAAATTCTCGTGAGATATGATATCAAGCATTATGTTTGGACATTGGTTTAAGGTTTAAAGTGTCAAGAAACTAGTTTTACAACGTATTACGCTAGCGATTTAATTATCTATTTGTTGAAAGTGTTTTAGGAACCAAAGATATAGACTTTGCTGAATTTTTGGAAAGTATTGGAGCAGATTTGATATCACATTTGGTATGATTAAAAAGTTCATTGAATTATATTTCCAACTGTTCAAACATAGCTCAATTTTGAGTTTTCTACAGCGAGTTATGAACTTTTTCGTGAATGAGTGCAGTGTTGTTAAGTAGTCAACTATGGGAGATAAAATGTTTAACAATTGGTTTCTACTATTATTTTTATTCCGAATTTTATTAGAAAATATTTCATTAAGCAAATTTTTGTAATCTTAATTAGTGTAGAGATATAAAAGGGTATCATTCATTCTTTCTCTTCTCTAATTTTGGAGGTTAGTCAGCCTCTCAACGCTCCTCTTCTTTTTTATTATTTTCAAGAAGAGTCCCATATTGGGTATTATTATTTGCATGTGTTAGAGAGATCGGTAAGAGTTCCTGAGATTGATAAACCCGCTACTTTACCGGTAAAACTATACCGTTTCTTACTACACTTATTGGGTATTATTAATTGAATATTTTAGGAGCAGTCAATTTCTTGGCACTGTTGCTGGAGACCCCCTATAAGGGGAGAGTTCTTGAC
>MKEJ01070730.1:0-15216 GCA_001753735.1 Embelia ribes | reverse complement strand
AATAAATAATAATTATTTAAATTTAAAGCATTACTTTTATATTTTAAATAACCACTCATTAATCTCATACAAAATTAAAAAATTAGCTTTTGGTTAGAAGGAAGAATAAGAAATTTGATGCAAATGTTCTAAATGTTGTGACATTGGTCAATCAAAGTGACAACAATAGATATACAATACATGTATACATGCATCCTCACTCAAAAACAGAGAAGCAAGCTCCAAATGAGACCAATCCAATATCTCTCGAACCCATCTCCCAAATCTCTCTCCTCCATCCTCTGTTTCTCTCCCAAATCTCTCTCTCTCTCTCTCCGCCACTTCTCCACAGCTACCCAGCAAGAGAAATCATTGATCCACCTCATCAAATCATCTTCTCAATGCACCCATTTGCTCCAAATCCATGCCCACCTAATCTCTTCATCTCTGTTTCGAAATCCCAACATCTCTCTCGCTTTCTTATCCCGAATTTCGAGCAATATAAGCTATACATATAGGGTTTTCTCGGAATTGTCAAGACCCACTCTCTCTCATTACAATGCCATGATCAGGGCTTACTCAATGAGCCATTGGCCTTATCAGGGGTTCGAATTGTATAAAAAAATGCGAAAGACGGGTTTAAGACCCGACACGTTCTCGTTATCATTCGCTACAAAATGTTGCGTAAAAATGCGGTCTTTGATTGGGGGTGAACAGGTCCATGGTGCAGTTTTGAGGATTGGGTTGTGTTCAGATGGACTTTTGATGACTACGTTGATGGATTTGTATTCGATTTGTGGGAGAGGGAACGATGCTTGTAAGGTGTTTGAGGAAATGTCCCAGAGGGACACTGTTGCTTGGAATGTATTGATTGAATGCTACATACGTAATGGTCGGACACGGGAAGCGTTGGTTGTTTTCAGCATGATGGAGGGGGGACAATGTGGGTCCTGGCCAGATGACGTCACTTGTCTGCTTCTGCTTCAAGCGTGTGCAAGCTTAAACTCATATGAATTTGGTGAGCGTGTTTATAACTATATTATGGAGAATGGGTATGGAAATGTTATGAGTGTATCTAATTCTGTTATAGCTATGTATTCGCGATGTGGATGTGTTGAAAAGGCTTATGAGGTGTTTAAGGGGATGCCCCAAAAAAATGTGGTTTCTTGGACTGCGATAATCACGGGGTTAGCTAGTAACGGGTATGGAAGAGAAGCTATCGAGGCATTTATGCAGATGCTGAGGCATGGTATTGCCCCTCATGAACAAACATTTACAGGGGTCCTTTCTGCTTGTAGTCACTCCGGCATGCTTGATGAAGGTTGGAAGTTTTTCATATCTATGAGCGAAGATTTTGGTATAATGCCTAATGTTCACCATTACGGGTGTATGGTGGACCTTTTAGGTCGAGCTGGTTTGCTCGATCAGGCCTATAATCTTGTACTTTCCATGAGGGTCACACCGGATGCTAAATTGTGGCGGACTTTACTTGGTGCTTGCCGTATACATGGCCACATCACCCTTGGAGAACGTGTTATCGAGCATTTGATAGAGCTTAAAGCTTTAGAAGCAGGGGACTATGTCCTATTGTTGAATATTTATTCTTCTGTTGGAGACTGGGAAAAGGTGTTGGAGTTGAGAAAATTGATGAAGGAGAAGGCTATCCAGACGACACGGGGATGTAGTACAATTGAATTGAAAGGTGAAGTTCATGAGTTCATTGCGGACGATATTTCACATCCACGAAAGAGAGAGATATACAATATGCTGGATGAGATCGGAAAACAACTGAAGATTGCTGGTTATGTGCCTGAAATAACGTCGGAGATGCATAACTTGGGTGAGAAAGAAAAAGAAACGGCGCTGTCTTATCACAGTGAGAAGTTGGCTATCGCTTTTGGTATTCTTGTAACTCCTCCGGGGACAACAATTAGAGTGGCGAAGAATATCCGAATGTGTGTTGACTGTCACATTTTTGCTAAATTTGTATCTTCGGTTTATAACAGAGAGGTCATTATTAGTGACCGCACCCGGTTCCATCATTTTCGTGAAGGGCATTGCTCTTGCAATGATTATTGGTAGGGGTGTTGGTAATTTTAGAGCGATGAGCAATAGAGGATTGAGGATTTTTCATGATCCATTAGCTAGACAACGGAGAGTTTCCAATATTCATTACATAGACATTTGGAGCTACTCCATTGCCCTTGGGACGAGGAATCTAAAGAAGACACTTTTAGGGGATGCAATAGAAAATGTTCGTCTCTGGAAGCTAAGCACCCAGGTTCATTGTCCAGATGCTGGAGAAGAACTTGGGCCAATGGAACAGAAATGAATGAAACAGTTTTTTGATAAATAAAATACGCATGCGAGGATGATGTCCGCAATTGTGTTGTTATGACTTTGTAGGATTCTGACAAAAAAGAACAGAATGGCCCTTTGCTGCAAAAAGATAGGAAAGGAAATGGAGGAATGGAATCCATTGTATGCTGGAATAACGAAATTATACTATTGCTTTGCCCATACCAAGAGAGGCTCGCAAGATATGCGATGATAAAAATCTCGTTATTTTGCGGGGAAAGAATCTCTTAACGACCAGAGAATGCAAGGAGAAAAGATTGGTTGTATCAAGCAAAAAAGTATAGTTTGAAATTGACGGACCAGTAGAGAGCTCTCTAAATGATGCCAAGTTCAAAATGGCACACGCTCAAAGTGGACACCTGCAATTCGATCAATATCATCATTTTAACCTGTGTTTCAGCACCTTCGTATGAATCTCGCTTTTTTCACTTCTTCCTCTTCCATATTTACTTCTCTTTTTCCTTATTTTGATGGAGGTGAGGGAAGCTTCAGTTGTACCAATCAAGTGTCTGTTATCAAGAAGTGAAAGTCTTTGTACATGTAAAGTCTAGCTTGTATCCCTGATTTCTACACTAAGCAGGAAAGTAATTGCGAAAACTTGGAGAAATGGTTGGGATAGGTTTTGCAATCTAGTATTCTGCTGGAAGACCGGACCTTCTGAAAAATAGAATTAGAAAAATCTTGGGTTTTGTCTTTTGAGCACTACAATGTGATTGCAATATTTGAACTATCACCATTCGATGGCCACCACATGAGCATAGGATAGCCATTCGCAATGGTGGCACAAAACAATAGAGGAGCTATAATGCACCAAGGTTTTTGTTGTTGAGCAACCCTAATATTACTTATTGCCAATGACTTCTCCTAGGGGCAATCTCAATGCTCAAATTATCACCATGCAATGATGGCTACATCACTGCATGTCTGCCACACCCGCTGGTGAACATTTGAAGGCTACATTTTCATCCCGCACAGCATTCAATGTCAAATTACGTGACCTGAAATTGGGGCTACGGTATAGACTGACAAGTTCGAAAATGTCAAAAGGTCACCACTTGGCACGCCCCTTTGGCAGGCATTGAAATCTTGATTGTCAAAAGCAATGTAGACAATACAATATCAGTAGCAACTCAACAATCAGGTCACTAAACACAATCAAAATTAGCAGTGAATGTACCACCCGGCAATAACTGCACAGACATTCATGGATCCGTGGATATATTGGCAAAGAGAATGCCCCATGCTTCAATATATAAATCAACAAAAAGATTTCAGGTGCTATAATGCACCTAGGTTTTTATTGGTAAACAACCCAAGTACTACACATCGCCGATGACAACAAGAGTCTATAACACTAGTGTACCCGCTATTAATTTCTCTTTAAGCAAGGAAGCAGTTCAAAGCACAAAAGAAACAGAAAGAGGTCAACAAAACTTCCAATCGGTCTACAAAATCGAAATTCATGACTGATGAATACCACATTATTGAAAGGGTCTTCAGCTAGCTGAATTCTTCAAGCAGCAACAGTTTGCTTCTGTGCAAAAGCAACCCCCTTCTCAATGCTAGCCTTTAACTCCGGCTTGAGTGCCTCAAGGGCCTTCTGCTCATACTCGGTCATCCCCTCGAGATCCTTAGAAATAACGGCCTCAACACCTTTTTTCCCAATCTTAACCCTTGATGCAAAGAATGGAAGCTCAGTCAGCTCAGATTGAATAAAACAGCACTCATACACATCGCTATCTCCATCTAAAGCACGAAGAGAGGATTCAACAAATCTAGCCGCTGCATAAGCCATTGACAAGGTGGCGGACCCCGCACCAGCCTTTGCTTCCACAACCTCAGTCCCAGCATTCTGGATCCTCACAGTCAACCCTTGAATTTCCTCATCAGTAAAACTAACAGAGGGCTTCGATTTCGAAAGCAAGGGTAGAATGGTAATCCCAGCATGTCCCCCTACGACGGGTACATCGACATCAATGAGCTTAAGGTTCTTCTTCTGAGCTACAAAAGTGTTTGCTCTAACGACATCGAGAGTAGTAACACCAAAGAGCTTCTTTGGATCATAAACGCCCTTCTGCTTCAAAACCTCAGCCGCGATGGGAACAGTTGAGTTAACAGGGTTACTGATGATGTGGATAAAAGCATCCGGACAGTTATCTGCGACCGCCTCAACTAGGTTTTTCACAATACTGGCGTTGATGTTGAACAGGTCATCGCGGGTCATGCCTGGTTTTCTTGGGACACCAGCAGGGATGACCACCACATCGACATCTTTCAGAGACTTGCCCAATTCGCTTGCTCCAGTGAAGTCCAGAACCTGAGAGGGCGTATTACAGTGGCTGAGATCAGCTGCAACTCCCTTCACATTTGCGATATCGTATAGATGCAGAGCAGATACTAAAGGAGACATCTTGATGAGAAGAGAGAGGGGCTGGCCTATCCCTCCCGCAGCTCCAAGGATAGCAACTTTATATGATGCCGAAATCTGAGGGTTGTTCCAAGATTTATAGTTTGTTTTCTGGGCTTTTGCTGTGTAAGAGATTCTAAGAGCATTGTAGCTTTCACTACCAAAGAAGGACGATTCTGATTCAAAGCTAACAGATGAAGACGGTTTGAGGCCACTGAAGCTCTTGAGCTTGTTGTTGGGATTGAGTCTAACACCAGCAGCCCTTGATTGGGAAGCTGAGTTGGATATAGAGGCAAAACTAGCCGTTGATCCCATAGAAAAGGTATTTGCTACTGTTGCTGCCATCTTACAATCTGCCAAACAAGAAGAGCAGGGTAAATTTCATAGAATTCATTAATTTAACAATTACAATAATTTGAGTGCCACATTTTATTGCCTGCCAACTATACAATATGTTAAAATTTTAGCACAAGCGTAAAAGAAATTCACGAAGATTAATTGATTAAATAGGCAAATCCTTTAGCACTGATTCCAAATCTATGCAACAGAACTTAAGTACAGTGTTTCAAATCAAATTCAGCTGTGTTCACAGCCATCCTGATTAAAGAACGTTGATAAGCACAGATAGCTTCGCAACCACTATTTCAATTACATAATCTTAGTTAATTTACAAGTTAAGACATGAGAACTTCTAACATAATCTCAGGCAATTTCCAAGTTAAGGTATGAGAACTTCTAGGTTCAAGCATTGGAAGTGAAAATTCTAACAAAATATACCTTAGAAAGCTACGACGTGGAGGTACATAACTATAGAAAGCTGGAGTTTTGATCCTAATAAAAAGGTCGATGTCCAAACAGCATAACATTGATAATATCATAATCAAAATAAAGAGTCAAACATACTAGCAATATATAGTACCATAATGCATAAGGTCAAATATTGGTGAGCAATATTTAAGATAAGAAAGAACAGCACTGAATCCATACTTGCAAATTTTAATATATCTTAAGAGTTTCTTTTCTAATGCAATCAATTCACAAATAATGAGGCCGTCGCGTATCAGTATTATCATAGTTTACTTATTTTTTTCCTGAAATTATGATGAAGAAAAATCAAACTGAACAACAATCCTTCCAAAATGTGTCATCAATAGGTAGAACATGCAATAAATGGAGATGAACTGAACAATTCTACATCCATATGCACGTTTGCTTGGCAAGATCTATTTTATTATTAATGTATAATTATAAAATGGGAATTGAATTATAGCCAACTCTCTGAAAACCCATACCTCCCACTCTCATAATTTCTAGACGGGCACTTTTCCAAAGTGAACAATGGTTTTAATCAGCTTAACATATGACAGGTTTTGATAATTCAATTGTACAATGAATCGTTTGATGAGGTTCACATCAATTTATGCCCTTTTTCGGGCACTCCCACAAGTGCCCCTAAATTAGTCCCTACTCTAAATTTTAGGGACTAAATCCAAGGATCCTTCCACCAGTGTATCCAAACACTATTCAATCCCTTAAAAAATAGGGAGTTCACTACAGTGATTCACTTGATCTAGGAGACTGTGATATCTACAGAGTGACTGATTTACAACCTTACTCTGTTTCTAGAGATATTGTTCCCAGAAACGACACTCAGGTCCCAATGGAGGTTAAGTTAAAACTTAGACGTTGAAAATAGATAACCCATGGGGAGCTACCTTAATTAATTTTAAGATTATAGGACAACCAAACATATCATATTACTTAAAAACATGAATTTTGTTATAACACTCGCAATTTCTTGCAAATCTAAGAATAGTAATAACATTTCCATACCGTTATGTAAAGAAATATATATCATGCATACAATAAATTGGTATAAAAAGGAGAAAGAAACTCGATAAATATATCTGGAACGATAATACCTTTCGGAATCAGGTGGAGATCAAAATTAGGGCTGAGAAAGAAATGAAATTAAGAAATGCGGAAAGAGATAGAGAAAGAGAGAGAATTACCAATAAAAGTGTTTAGGCGGGGCGAGACAGAGAGATTAGGGTTGATAAAGGAGACGAAATCTCTCTGTGTTGGCCAGTTGGGGTGTTGATATCTCCGCCGCGAGGGATCCTAGAGAGAGAGAGAGAGAGAGAGAGAGAGAGAGAGATTTATATTGGGATCTGTCAGGGGAATATTTGTGATTCTCATCGCATCTTGTCCGTTGGTTAGGTGGACTTTTTTCACGATCCAGATTTGATTTTGATTTCAGATTTTGATTTTGATTTTCTCATCCAAATGTGATTCTCATCGCATCGAATTGATTTTGATTTTTACACGATTGGTCATTCATTTTTAAATATTTTGTTAAGATTAGATGGATGGATACATTTTAATATTTAATTAAAAAAATTTAATTTAATTTTAAATTATTTATTTTAGAATAAATGATCCAAATTTGATGGCCATGTCTGTTTAGCAACCCATCGAACAGACCCTCGGATCAAATCGAATTTGCCCTTGTGATCATGATTCCAAAGTGAGAACGGCAAACTGTAACTGGTTCGGAAATCGAAAATGCAGAAAGAGTGTTTTAAAAATATGTTAAGAAAATAGAATATGTTCATATTAATTAATACTAATTGAATAATATTTTTAATATAAACTTATAAATATATTGATAAGATTTGTAGAAAATTATATATAATTATAAATGTTTTTACATATTTTCATGTAAAATATTTGAGATATACATAAAAAATACAATTATCATGTAAAATGATTGAAATAATTTATTTTCACAATTTTCATCATATTATAGATTTTTTTTGAAAGCAAATTTTTCGTAAAAATTTCAAAACGTAGAGTTTCTATTAGAAAACAATTTCCCAAAAAAAATAAGTTTTCCTCGTGAAATTGAATTTTATTATGACTATGCTATTGAATATTGGAGAAATTTGCCAAACCTTTATGCGGAGCATGTTTTGGTATTCTTGTAAGAAATTAATTAAGGGGGAACGGTTTAAGTAATATAATTTTTTAATACAAATTTCAGTCCTCTATTTCTAACATAATTGCAAGTTTATAATAAGCATGCGCGGCAAAATTTTCTCTTTTCTTTCAATCTCTATGGTGTAATTTGCTGGGGTGTTGGGTTGTTTGTGGTGGAGACTGAGGCGTCAAGAGCTGTTGGACCGAGGAGCGAGGCAGAGAGGAGCCACGACACCTTGACTTTCGAAATTTTTTTCAAAATATCAATAGAGATTTTGAAAATGTTTTATTTCGTCTATAGCTGATCCCCCTGAAAAAAATCATGTGGACTCAGTCATCCGTGAATCCTGGATTCGATGTTGAGTGCAAAGGAGTTGTTTAGGTGTACGAAATGAGGGAGAGAGACACACAGATGATTTTCTATTAATCACCCGTTTATTTCAACATTTGTATCATGTTATGCCCTAAGTTACAAAATTCTTCGTGTATAAGATATATTTCTGTTTTCGCTTTTACTTCCACTTTCATTAGGTGTGATACTTTCACGCGACTGCTCCCGCTTCACAAATCGGTCACTTAAATTATCCCACCTAAATCGTTCCATTAGTTAAATAGAAAGTCTGCAATTAAAGCAGTTGTTATTGTGTCAAAGTCGTACGAATATATTTTAATCAAATCTAAAGGCAGAGATAAAAGATCACATGAAAGTCGATCCGAAAATGGGAGTCTATTGCTAACCCGAATTTGGTTTAGACAAATAGTAAGTGGCAATGAGAAAGTGGTCATCTACATCATATCCACCATGCTGAGTTGCTCAAGATATTTACAACGTGTTTTCAAGTGGGTTTCTACTTTACCTCTCAAAATGCCACCCATTAACACAATTAAACTTTTTATTCCTACTTTACTTAAAATCAAATGATGTAGTAATGACTTTTTTACTAATACACTTGCAATAACATTAAGTTGTTTGATATTATAATGCGCATTTTACGCTATATTTGTGGGGATGACTAGATATTTACATGATATATAATTATCATAATTGTTCTATATTCAGTCTTTTTTGAATTTGATATTGATGGTGTTTAAAGATCTAATTTGAATTTCTATAGGTTAAGGTCATGTATATCCCGATTGCGATTTGTGAGTCATAAATTCGTATCGTTAGAAATAAATTTTCTGCAAATAGGGATAAAGTTATGTATATCAGATCTTTCCAGATTCCGAAATACCAGAATTTTGTTCACTGAGTTGTCACACTCTAATATTGCACTATATGGGACGACTATTGATCGGATGTTGCTAGTCAAATTATAATTACTTGTAGCGAGAAATATTTTGTTGCTTAAAACTGCAAGTCGAAATGAATAAACATAACGTTTGTTTCATTTCATTGTTCAATTCATGCATCTGCAAGTAACTTAGAATACACATTTTGATCGAAGCAAATAAATAGCTGAAATAGATATGCACTTATTGAAGAAACATAGATATTGCTTGGGAATGATTTCACATAATAAAGAAATCTTCCCATAATCTCTTACAATGATATATATATATATATCAAATTCCACTACAAATAGTGGAATATTTTCCCTTTCTTACTAATTCTTATATGGACATTTCAGTTCTCAAACCATGACCTAAATATTTCATAAACTGCCATACAAAACCTCCTTAATAAATATCTAAAATAAATTACCTACGTGCAAAATAATGTACTACTTTTTTTTTAAGACAGAAATGATGCGAGATAAATAGAGACACCAGCAAGTTATCTAAAATAATGTTTATTAAGCAGAAAATTAGCAATCGACACAGCCTTTCTTCGGGGTTGGGGTGTGTCTGTTATTAGACCCTGCGCCTGGGTAGTCGTTCAGCTCAACTTCCATCGTTCCATTGGTCCTTTCCACCACCTTGACTTCCTTGATTTTCACCTGAATATTTATCAAAATGGGGGAAAAAATCCACCGTTGGTATATCGGATTTGTTAAAACAGAGATAAATTTAAGTGTTTTACCAATCGGGTATTTTTGGAAATGCCATAGCCTTGAGAATCAAGCATTAGACTTCTTGTTCCTGCAAAAATAAAATGGAAAAATGTTCCATCATCACAAGAGTATAGGATGAACAAAAATAAGGGCTTGATTGATAGAAATTCTTAAGCTCGAGATTTCTATTTCTTTCTTAAAAGCTGGCATATGCATTTGGCTTTTCAAAATTTAAGCTGGATTTTTTCCATTGTTTGACCTAAAAAATTAGAAGTATTAAGATCTATGCATCTAGCTAATTCTTTTTGTTAATCTGGATATTTTTTGTAATTAAAAGCTGCCACTAAACAAATTCTATGATAAGAAGAAGCAAAAAGGGATGAGAACTTACTTGTAATTGGGACTGCATTCAAGAACATAAGGTGAGAGAAACACAATAAAACCACCACAAAATGCAAATAGCTCTCTCTCATGACTAAGATATATCACTCTTGGTGATTATAGCTAGATATGAATATAATGTTGTGTTGTGCTGTTTACCCACTAGTCCTTTTTATATGCATACTTATTGTGGACATAAGCAATAATGGTTGTTAGTGTTTTTGGGAGTAGCCATCAATTAACTCAAAAGTCAAAAAGGTTGCAAATAAAAAAGGTGTTGGATGAGCGTGCGAACTGGTCGGGCACTCTGGACTTAGTAAATATTCAAACTAGTATCGGTTTTCCATTCGTACATACGTATAATTTAAAAAAGTACAAATATAAAATCTCGCCCTGCTTGAAAGTTAGAAAGAGAGAGACGATCACCACCCAACCACGGCCCAGTCCGTCCATATTGGTTCCGACTGAGAGCAGCTCGGGCCGAGCAGAGCAGGGCAGGGCTGGGCCTCCTCACCACCTTGTCCCTTCTCCGGCCAGGCTAGACCTGATTTGGTAGACCAAGCCCCGGTGAAGCAAGGCTAGTCACGGTTCGGCCGGGTTAGTGCAGTTCCGGTTAGCTCAGACCCAATTTGGCCTCTCCTAAGAACAAACCTATTAGTTTTATTAAGTAGATTACAACCACCCCATAATTTTTTTAACCAATTTTTTTAGTGTAAAATTTTTTATTTGTAATTTTAATTTTAAATTTTTAGTGCATTTTATTTATTTCTTTATTATTATTATTTTACATATTTTTGCATAGTTTCAGCACCGCCCATAAATTTGATACTTATATATATAATTAGTTATGTTCTTAAGTATAATCTTACAAAATTAAGGGTTCCATGAGTTGATGTAATATACAGACCATGCCTGTCACGCCCCGAATTTCGAAAAAATCAAGAGGTGAGTATTTTCTATTTTTAAAGAAAAAGAAAAGAAAAATATATAGATTTGGGAATAAGAGAAAAATAGGAAAAATACGCTAATCGTCAATTTTATCAACAACTCAGTTTATAGCATATCAATATAAGGGTACACATAAAGGAAACTATACTATAGCCTGCCAACGACTTTTATATTTAATCAAGATATGTACTTAGCTTGCAAACAACTTTTATATCAACGCAAAGTAAACACCATTTTTACTATATACAATAGCAAAATGCTTCAAATATACGATATATTACACAACGTTCTAGCTTAAATATAATCTGCCACCAAAGGCTACAACATAGTATAATATGTCAAAAAAGTACAACTACTATAACTACGCTACTACAATACTAAGCCTTAGGAAAGATACAACATGAGGGTGAGGCTACAAAATAAACATCAAAACAAAATCTGCAATTTCCAAAGTAATGTTGTCATGATAACTACAATATCGCATGCCCAGCTCAAGAATGGTTTTCGTCAATATCCGGACCTATATCACAATTTATGAAAAGAAATGTACGAGTTAACCTTCTAAATATCAGAATAAATGTGATGCTATGTGGTGCCTTAAGTGTAATGAATGCGCCAAGTAAGGTATGAATGTGATGCAATGTATGCCAACACACGCATACTAACAACCCTCGCCAACACACCCGACCACGACTCAAATAAATATTTGGGACTAGTATCTATTTCATTTTTCAAACTCTGTTATGACTTGTCGCTCGCATGGTAACGCCTAATCATATCTTTCTTTGATCCATCGTCCGCATGATAATACCTAATCAAAGGTAAATCCTTGCGCATGTTTTCCGACTTTCACGGTAAGGCGCCAAGTTTTCTCTATATTTTATTTTCCTTGCAAAAACAGTCGACACTTGTCCTGAAAAGAAAACAAAAGGACTCAATTCCTAATGATATGTAATGGAACTTTTAAGTTCAACAACACATTAATAACACGTGCTTTTCTTTAATTCAAAACAATACATAAAAGATATCACCTTATCCACATCATCGCATTTTCTTTGCCATCACATTTTTAACACCGCATTTCATATTTTATTAGAAAATCCAAGCCGCTTTCAAGAATACATTTTCCAAATTCACTTAACAATGCTATAATGCTACATAATGTCTTGTAATGTATCAATATGAGTCATGTTTACTTCTACACACAAGATTATAGACATAAAGCATTAATCATAGCAATATGAATAACACATAAACAACTAAAAACATAAATATATAAATTACACAAAAGGTACAACACATAAACTCTCAATCATACTGTTATTTCGGAGACTACCCGTACCTAACATGAAGCTAGAAGTCATCTTAAGACTTCTTACGCAAAAGCCCTAATTCGCCTTTTCTTTGCCCCGCGATTTGATCTAACCAACGAACCCAAATCACCTCGCACCTAGATATAAAATTGACCTATACGCTATAAGGATCAAGAATATCAAGTTTATTTTTCACGTATGAATGGGAACGGAAAATGAAAAATTATAGACGTGAGAAATGGAAGGCAAGACTTATGCCAAAACGTTCATCTTGCTTTGATGATGAAAAATCTCAACTTTTAATCAAATCCGTACACCGTGGCTAGATGACAATGAAGCGTTAATGGTTGAAAAATAAGTTCTCAGCCCATCTCTCTCTCCTTATTTCAAAACTAGAAGAAGTAGAGAAGAATCCAAGTATTTAGTCATGCCAGTTAAGTCAGTTAAAACTCGATAGTTCGATCCAACCACTCTTGGATCGATCTGTCTGCACTTTTGGACCGATCCAAGAACACTTGGATCGATCAAAGCCACTAAAATTTTGATTCCAAATCCCTCAGGCTGAAAACTTCCAAAAATATTTAGAATCACTCTAATAGAAGTGTCAGACAACTTTCAGAACCACGTTTGAATGCCTAAAGTTCGATCTCCACAACTTTACGCAACTACCGTCCAACCCTATCCTCACACCGCGCTTCTATGCTAACCAATGTTATAACCATGCTACGCGCCTATGCACAATGCATCACGCATATACATATACTTTATGCATACCACACAATAATAATATTATTATTCAACGCTTAATATTATTATTAAAATAGAAAATTTAGTTGAATTTTCGAGACGTTACATCTTCCCCATGTTAAGAAATTTCGTCCTCTAAATTTGCACATACTACGTAAAATAATTACTTACCGGAATCGATGAACAACTCTGGGTGTTTACTACACATCTCTTCCTTGCGATCCCATGTCATTTCTTCGCTCGGTCTGCTTTTTCATAATACTTTGACAAGGTAAACCGTCTTCCGCCTCAACACTTTCTCGTCTACGTCCAATATCCGAATCAGCTTCATCTCATACGAAACATCTTCTTTGACATACAAGTCGTCAAAGGAAATCACGTGTGATAGATTTCGAATATACTTGCGCAACATCGAGACGTGAAACACAGGATATACACTCAACAATTGTGTTGACAATGCAAGTCTATACGCAACTTCGCCCACCGCTTCAAGTATCATAAATGGACCAATGCATATTGGTCATAACTTCCCTTTCTTGCCAAATCTCCTGATCCCTTTCTTTGGAGATACTTTGAGAAAAACATGATCATCCACTTTGAAAGAAAATGGTTGTCTATGCACATTAGCATAACTCTTGAAATGACTCCGCATTGTTTCTAACCTTTGTCTAATTAATTGAAAATTTTAAGTCGTCTCTTGTACCAAATCTGGTCCAAGCAGTGCACTATCACCAACTTCTGCCTAACATATCGGAGAAAGACACAGATGTCCATAAAGTGCCTCAAATGGAGCCATCTCAATGCTTGAATGACAGCTATTATTATACGCAAATTCAATCAAACTTAGGTACTCTTCCCTCCACCGCCAAAATCCAAAACATAAACCCGCAACATATCCTCCAAAGTTTGAATCGTCCTCTCAAACTGGCCATCTGTTTGAGGATTAAAAGTTGTACCCATCGCAAGAGTAGTGCCCAATGCCGCTTGAAGACTCGACCAAAAATGAGACACAAAACAAGGATCACGATCCAAAAAAATGGATACAGGAGCCCCGTGCAACCAAATTATCTTGCCTATATACTTCCGATAAAGTTTCTCCACTGAGTTGGTCGTACGTATTGGAAGAAAATGGGAAGATTTAGTTAGATAATCCACAATTACCCAGATAGCATTGTAACCTTTCTTTGATCTCAGTAATCCTACTACAAAATCCATCACTGTTTGTTTCCACTTTTACTCAGGAATGGGTAACGGTTGCAACAAACTACCAGGACGCTTATGCTCGGCCTTAGCTTGCTCAAAAGTAAGACAATGAGATACAAAATTTGCCACATCTTTCTTCATACCAGGCCACCAAAATTGATGTGCAATGTCATAAAACATTTTGGTACCCCCTAGATAAACTTCTAATCAAGAATGATGAGACTTACAAAGAACCTCATTGTGAATAGAAATAGGCACGAATAAATGACCTTGGAAACACAATCCATCGTCATTAGAAATGGTCCAGGGATCCAAACCATGATCACTAAGCATACGTGCTTGATACACATCAGACTCACCATCAACACACTGAGCCTCTATTCCCGAAGAAATCAAAGTCGGACAGACTTCAATAGTAAGCAACATCGTTCTTTCAACCGTTTCCACACACTCCAAGCCAAACTCATTCAATATGCACACCATCTCCCATTCGTCCATAAAAAGATAAGCAAGAGAACACCGAGTCTTGCGACTCAATACATCCACAACCACGTTCACCTTCCCAGGATGATACTTGATATCAAAATTATACCGATCCACATACTCTATCCACCTCCGTTGACGTATATTGAGATCACGTTGTGTAAATACATATTTCAATGATTTGTGATCAGAGAAGACTTTTAACTTCTCGCCGTACTGATAATGGCGCTAAAACTTCAAAGCAAACACGACAACACCAAGCTTAAGGTTATACGTCGGATAGTTTTTCTCATGAACTTTCAACTGTCGAGACGCATACGCCACGACTTTACCTAGTTCATCAACACGCAACCCAAGCCCTCCTTCGACGCATCACAATATACCATATAACCAATATCCCATTCCGAAATAATCAGAATTGGAG
>MKEJ01070724.1:0-10804 GCA_001753735.1 Embelia ribes | reverse complement strand
GGTTCGCGGGCATTCCTCTGTTTTCTCTCTGCTTCTTTAATGTGGAAACTGAAACCAAATCAGGGGTATTTTCGTAATTCGACCTGTGCTGCCTCCTGAAGTCTTCTCTGTTACCCGTGGTGTCGACCACGTCTTCCGCGAAGTGCACTCTCTTCTTCTTTTTCTCTCTCCTCTTCCCATCTATAGGTAGGTATTATTAGGAGGAACTTAGACGTGAATTTAGAAATCATCGGGGTAGTGTCTTAAATTACCTTAAAGTATGGGGGTACACGTGCAATTACACTTTTCAAAATTAAGTTTCTAACATAATACCCCACTAAATTGCAATAAACAGCTATAAAATTTGTACCGGACGAAAAGAAATAATTCAAGTTCAAAATACTAAATGTGCATTTTTATCAACAAATATAAATTTCATATTCCAATGAAGTGCATATTAGAAAATAAAATTAGCTTTAACCGCACCATAAAAGGTTTAAAAGAAGTTTTTACAAGTTCTAATTTATCTTCTTTTTTTTTTTTTACTTAAAAGCCAAAATCATTTGATTGTTTAGCTTTTAAATTGAGATTATTTATTTTTTAGTCTAAATAAGTTAAAACTTAAACTGGATGCATTAAGTTTTTTTTATTATACATATATAAACTAACTTATTTACTTAAAAAATTATACCAAATAAATCTACAAAAAGTAACATAGTGAGGATTTCATATTGGGGGCCAAAGTGAGATATAATGACAAAATTGGGGTAAATTTATAAACGAAGTCAAATTGAGAGATAGGGCATTGAAAAGAAAAACAAATTTGATTGCAAAAATGATTTCCCACAAAAGAAACCTGAGGAGATGCATGATCGGGGGATGGGAGAGGGGTGAGGGGAGAAATGGGTAGCCGGTAAATTCTTCTGGAGGCAGAGGGCAAGGAGAATGAAGGTGCCGGAAACCGCCATGGCGGTGGCCACTACAACCCCTTGTGAAGTAAAGATTGACGACATTCCACACAGAGAGAGACGGGGAGAGAGAGAGATGGTTGATTGTTTCTTTGGAGGGTAGTTTAGTTTACAAGGAGAAGACAGGATAAATGGCAATTGTCTTGGCAATTAAAGAAATAGGAATTAGTTAATTTATTTTGTTTATGTTGGAAGTATATGGGAATTAATTTGTTGTTTTCTTGTGTTGGAGGGAGTAGGAGGAAATGGGAGGCTATTGGTGAATTTGGTCATTAAAATTAAATATAGGAGGCTATTGCTGAATTTAGTGAAGAAAATTAATTTGGTGAAGGGTGTAGGTTAGTCGGGATAGAGGTGCTCGGAAGTTCTGGATAGGGTTAATTTTAGTTTTCATCTCCAAACTTTAAGTCTCCTATATTTTAATATTATGCATATTTAGTTCCCAAATTCGACCTTTTGTGCAATAAAATTTGGATCTCGATTGTTGAGATATATAAAATTAAGAATTTTTTTTTTCTTTTTACTGAATAAGTATTTTATTTTTTTTCACTTTTCACTCTCCGTGGCTAAGATGGCTATTCTTTCTCTTTAGGTAGAAGGTAAAAAAGAGGTTTACTTCCCTATAATTACATAATTTGCCACTGTTCCTTGAAATATTCTCTGATTTTAAACGCTAATAAAATTTTAAAAAATCTTATGTTTGAAATTGAAACAGTGGACTTTCTCTACTAATTTCTTATTTTCTACTTACAAAACAAGAAAAAATTTCAAAATTAAAATGTCAAAAATTTTGTGAGATTTCTTTCGGAGAATTAATTTTATGAGTTGAGATTTATTGAGTAATTGTTAAAGCGTTCAAAAGTTCAAAGGTCGGTTTAAGTACATTACAATAATAATGAAAAGTTTGAGTTGTAGGATAGATGAGTATCTTATCAGATTTGAACCGTTTTCCAGTAGCTTACACATTCAATTGAGCATTTTTTCTTCATTGATGTTTGCCCAACACTTGTTTAGTGACCAAAAATAAAAAATATTAAAAGCAACGAACTTAAAGTGATAACAATAGAAAGAATCAACGAAAAAACTAGCGGTGTTACATGGAGGGATAAAAAATGCACAATCAGTAAAGTTTAGGGACTAAAAAAATAAATGGCCAAAAATGAGACAAATTCCATAATTTAGGAACTAAAATTGAAATTAACCATTTTGGATAAGATGGTGTTGCCCATAAAATCTTTGTAAATGTTTTTGTTTGTTATAATGAAAAATATTAAAAAGTAGTAATAAATATTGAATTGTATCACCATGGTAACTTATTGTGAGAAATTACGATATTGTGCTTATTAACCGTGGAATTGTGGTCAAGTTTGTCATCATTATTATGATGAATAAGTGGTGACAAATTTATTTATTTCGTTCTTCTGCAGTAATGGTTAATTACGTGTACTAATTTACACGGTAATGATTGGGTAATAATTTGTTGAATAACATGCTCATCTGTTGCTATAAGGGTTATAACACGATAATGATTGGCGATAAGTGACGGACTAATGAGATGCATTAATTCTCTTAATTAAGGGCTTAAGGCATAGTTAAAACTCCCAACATGTTAATCCAGGGAGGAGCTTTGTCATTGACTTCTAAATGCATTGAGGCAATGTTTTGTGAAATTATACTCCCTCCGTCTTAATTCAAATTCTTAATTTAATGATCTTGTTTCTTTATTTTTTTAATCCCAAAATATAATTTCATGTCTCTCCAGACAATTTGATTGAAAAGTTAATTTAACAAAATACCTCTATTTATTGTTTTTTCTCCCATCATTCTCCACATAGAAAATGTACTACTATTAATTAGGAGTATATTTGAAAATAAAGTTAAAATATTTTTGATTTCAACAAAATTAATTGTAACTTTTTAATCTGTGTGAAAAGGAGAAATGGAACTTTTAAATTGGGACGGATAGAGTAAATGTTACTATGTGCTTCCTCCGGTTTTTTTAAGTGTTCATCTGGATTTGAATACACTAATTAAGGCAATCATGAATAAATATGAGATGGACTAAAATGCCCTAATAAATACAATTATATCTTATTCTCCTTAATAAAAATAATTAATACATCGACTCCCTCTTCTTTTTTTTTATGTCAAGACAAATTAGGTAGTTTGCTTATTTTATACATTGGAATTGTGAAAGAAAAACTTATTTGATAATTTTTTTTTTTCATTTTTCTATAATAACACTTAAAAAATAACAGAGGGAGTATATTTGATGACATCTAATTTTAGGAAAATAAAAAGTTGAAATAAGTCATAAATAATTAGATTTATTTTCATTAATTTTTATATTATTTTTGTCCATAATTTTTTTTTATAAACGATAATAGTAGAAGGGGAAATTTTCACTTTGCCCCATGAAGTATTTGACTATTTCATTTTACTCCTTGAGGTTTTTATATTATATTGTCCCCCCTTGAGGTTTGTTTCCTGTTGCATGTTACATTCAAAATTTTGGGGGCAAATTGAAATTTGATTAATTTCCATATATAAATCTTATAATACCCAAAATACCCCTAAACCCAATGAAATACTTTCAAAAAATTTCAAACCTCATTATTATTAACAACTTATAAAGATAATCATAACCTTTTAATAAGATCTAACAGGAAAATAATATCTAAGAATTCTAATATTTCTTAGATTAGTAGATCAAATAAAAAAAAATAATCAAATAGTTTATTGAAAATAACACGTATTTTGGTATAAATTTTCTTATGAAACAATAGTGACATAATGAGAATAAATTAATTTGAAACCCAACATAAATTGAGATAGAAAACCAATTCGTATATGAAAAGAGAACATATAATTATAAAAATTTATTTAATTAAAAGAAGAAAAAAATAGGAATAGGCTAATGTCTATAGAAGGGCATTATTAGCTTTGTACAATTGAGTCAAACTTCAATTAAAACTAGGAGGTAAAGTGTAATCTTTTAAAATACATGGGGTATTTGGTAATATTCAGAAACCTCATGGGGCAATGTGTAATTTACCCTAGATTTTTTGGATGGGGTTGGACCGTTCCTTTTGAGATGTAACCCCCTACATTTGGGGATAGAGCTTGGTTTGTGGAGATTTCTCGCGTATAGAGAGGCCTAAGCAGATTAGTTCTCCAAGTAAATCCTAATCTCGGTTCCATATATCTAATTTAACAGTTTTGTTAGGAGTATCATTTTGTAAAATGTTTCGTATATTTTTTATTCCAAATTTGTATATCATCTTATTTTTTTTTATCAAAGTTATGATACCCAAAATTATAAATTAATTAATTTAAATTACATATTTTTTGTTAAAAAATAATAACGTATCTTTAAAGATTTAAATTGATAATTATCACAAAAATAAATTTAAGAAATTTAAAATAAAAATATCAAAAGTTAAGTATTTATAATTTATAATTATTCACATATCTACCAAACTTAATAAAATATTTAAATATCAAATTAATTTTCAATAGTACATATTAGTGCCATGTGTCCACGAGGTACATCAAAATTTCTGCATAAGGCATACTTATAATTCCGATAAATGATAAGTACAAGACTTCTATTTTTATTAAAAATAATTTGAAATAAATTTTTTTTGCTCTTATATTAGTTTGTAATATTTTGTTAAATAATAAATTTGTGAATCACGTCCAAAACACATATACGTGCTGGTAACTACAAATGTCTCCATGTGTACAAGTAAGAGGTTGAGTCCTGATTTCCATCATTCGTACTTTCTTGCTTTTTGGATTGGTTTGGAAGTCCTAATCCAAAATAAATCCAAATTAAATATATTTGGATGGAGTTAAAAATAAGTTTAAATATGATTTGGATACAATCCAAATGTAATAATTGGGTTTTGGTTTGGTTTAGATTGGTTTGGTTTTTTATTTGAATTGCATCCAATCCATTATATATTTAGATTGGTTTTTGGTTTGGTCCTTTATAGACTTTGTGACATTTGGATGTTTTCAATAACAATTATTTTCTGGCATACAATTAGCTTATTTTGAAGCTAAATGTGAAAGCAGTGTACTTCAATCAAACCAAGTTCTAGCAGATTAGGTCTAACCGGAACAATTTTATAACATATACAAAACTTAGCCATTTGTAATGCTTGAATCCAATGGGACCAAATAGATTTTAAATAAAATTTTGGGGTATAAAATTTTTGTAATTTTCTCAAAACTTAGCCATTTTTTTATTGGTTTTGTCATTTCGGAATTATAACAAAAATACAAGATTAATTATCAACCAACGTATATATAGCAAATTTCAAGTGAAAGTCCTCAAATCAAAATGAAATTATCTAAGACCTCGACTAAACTAAGTTTAAATCCTTACTAAGTGAAAATAAAACTTCTACTTTTCTTTTGTTTCGGAGGGAAACGTGCTGCCCCCAACTACCGCGGTCCATGTGATTCTTGGTCCAGGGTAGTTAATATCCAAAATAGCAGATCTGGATTGCCAGGGGCAACTAATGGCCATGTTGCCTAGTTGTCGCCTATCAATAATGTGGATAGTGGGAACAACACTGATGTGCCTTTAGCTATAAATTGTGAGGAAGGGGAAGGCTGCTCCATTTATTCGTCATTTGTTACTTTTGATTTTGCTTAACCTGCACTTTCTCTCTCTAGAATACATTATGGCCGAAGCTTCAGTAAGAGTTGGAAAAAGCACAATGGCTTCGGAAAAGGATCCTAAGGGTTCCAAGAAGCCCAAACCATCGAAGGCCATTTTAAGATGTTGCAATGGGTAGCGTTGAAGCTGATTAAAGGTTTTAATAAGGAGAAATTTCTGGAGGAATACGGGAGAGGAGCTCGTATTTCTGTACGATTATGCGAGACTGAAGAGGAAGCCCGAGGGGTTCTCCTAAGTGATGGAGACGAGATTGGGGTTTGTCTAAGTGCTCTTTATTCTGGAGCAATCTTTATTCATTTTCTCCTTTGTTAATTTCTTTTCTGCAAGCGTCGCAGTTTGTGCTGTCGCAGATCGCTCTAAATACCCTTTGGATTATTAGGGGTATTGAGATCTTAAATACTTTGGTTAGGGTAAACATCGAGGTAGAAGAGATGGCTTACTGCTATCACCTGGTGCTCACGAAGGACGTATGGTTCTTATCCCCCAAATGCTCAGAGCGGATTATGTTATCACTTCCGTCATCGAATAAAAGTGTGGAAAATGATTGGGTAATCATGTCAGGTGGTTGGACCTCCGAGGCCGATAAGGTCGGAATTAACAAATGTCCTTATAAGGGGAAGAAACCCCTTTTTCCAAAACCCAGTATGGAAGGGTTAACGGAGCTGACAAAAATTTTGGAATGGAGAGGCCCCGATAGGATAGATAAGCATGCCCGATGCCTCCACAAATTATTCGGTTATGAGAAATTTCCCTGCAGGTTGAAGGACAATGCCTAAGGGGAAATGTTGGAGGGGAGAAAGAAAGAGAACAGGTCATCCCCCGAGGTAGAGGAACCGAGGAAGAGCAAGAAGAAGAAATCATTACATGTTGCTGCAACGGCCGAGGTCACCATTGCAGTATCCAGCCCTTCGGATGTCGCCCCGGTTACTGGTTCCAGCTAAATGGCATCCGTTGTACATTAAGAAATTCTCCTTCTATCAGGAGTGGCATTCCCAAAGTAAGCCTTTGCGAGGCGTCAGAAGGGACTCATGGAGAAGCCATAAAGTATATAGGCCAAGAAGCTTTGAGGGATTTTAACCCTTCAGATCAATTTGATCTTTTGGCTTATTTCGACCCTGTGGGACACTTCCTTGAAAATTTGGGTCTCGAAGAGAAAGTTGTGGGAGGAGAAAATTTCTTAGAGGTTTGCCAAACCAAACAAGAGCATAATTAATAAAGAAGTGTTCGAAATGCTACAACAAGTTAAACTTCATATCCCTCTATTCAATGCCATAAAACAAATTCCATTTTACGCTAAGTTTTTATGTGAATTATACATGGTAAAGCTTAATTTGAACATAAAGGAAAGAGCTTTCCTCATTGAACAAGTGAGTATTGTTATTGATCCATGCACACTAGTTAAGTGTAAGGATCCTGGATACCCTACGATTCCCATTGTAATTGGAGATTGTGAGATTAGTCGAGCATTGTTAGACCTAGGTGCTAATGTGAACCTACCCTTGTACATTGTTTACCAATAGTTGGGATTAAGAGATCTCAAGCCTACTAGGTCAATGCTTTAAATAGGCTCGACCCTGGAAAATTCGGAACCCAGGATGAGAAAAAATTTGGGCCCTTTATATAAATAAAAAAATTCAAAATTTTTAACTACTGCAGTTTATAACTAAGCAATTAAACCAAATAAATTAAGCTGTAATAGCCAAAAGTTTTACTATTCAGAATGACTTTATTTTTAGAAAATAGAGTATAATTCAAGATAATTTTGAGAATTAGAGTTGACTTAACAGGTTTAGCAATTAATTAATTAAAAATCCTAAAAAATAGGTAGTTGGGATTGAGTAACTCTGAAATCCATATTGATACAGTGAAGGCTAGAAATATGTTATATCAATTAGAAGTAAGTTTATAAAAAATTTGGAAATTTTTGGAAAGGATAAAGTATTAATAATAATAAAAAATAAAAATAAGCATATAAACAGACAATAAAACAAAATATTTTGGGCCCATATAATTTTTGCATTTTATCCTTTCTCTCTTGATCTTCTTGGATTTTTTTAAATAAATAATAAAAAAAAATTAGGTCCTCCTAGAATTTTTAGGCCCGGGGTAGTTGCCCCACCCACTTTGGGCTAGGGCCAGGCTTGGCTTCAAATGGTCGATCGTTCCTTGAAGGTTCCTAGGGGAGTTATCGAGGATATCTTAATTCAGGTCGAGTAGTTTTAAATCCCCATAGATTTTGTAGTATTAGATACTTATGCAGTTCCTGATGCATCGAAACAAATCCCGGTTATTCTAGGTAGGTTGTTTTTAGCTATATCTACTACAATCATTAATTGTAGAAACAATATAATGAAAATGTCTTTTGGTAATATGATAATCGAGATGAATATTTTCAATTATAGATTTTATAGGTATGTTTAGTGAGGAACACTTTGAGTCGATTGCATTTAGAGAGGTCCTAGCGAGTTTCAGCGAGTTATCTAATGAGGAAAGTGCGTTTAAGGTCCGCGAGGATACTAACATAGTAAAGGGTTTGGCCCTTAAATTTGAGCCAATCGAGATTCCTATCATCAAAGTCATGCCTTTAGAAGAGAGGGATCATATACCTTAACATAAACCCCTTCCTCTGAAGCTTAAATATGCCTTTCTTGGTAAAGGCAAAGCTTTTTTTGTAGTAATTTCTTCCAAGCTTACCGTTGTATAGGAAAGCACCTTGCTTGGTATGCTTGGCAAGCGCCGCCGGGCTATAGGATGGTCTATAGCAGATCTCAAAAGTATAAATCTGTTGATTTGCAGTCATCAAATATACCTCAAGGAGAAAGCTAGACCAGTCGTCAAAAGTAATGGAAGCTTAATCCGACTATGAAAGAGATGGTCAAGGTAATCAAACTCTTGGATGCTAGAATCATTTGACATATTCTGGATTCTAAGTGGGTAAGCCCAACTCAGGTCGTGCTTAAGAAATCTCGGGTGACTGTGGTGGCCAACGAGAAAAATGAATTGATTCTGACTCGTATCCAAACAGGTTAGAGCAGTCGTAGCAGCTTAGCTAAATGGTAATTTTTAGTTATTTTAGCTAACAAAATCACAAAAAAAAAAAAAAACCCTTATAAAGGATCATATATCAGATTAGGTAAAATGATTGCTATTTTAGCATTTGCTATAGTGTTTGGCTAAAAGTAGTCATTTACTGTAGTTGTGGCTAAAAATATTTTCTCTCTCTCTTTTAGATTTTTTGCCTCCTCTCTTTCTTTATTTATTCTTCTTTTTTTCTTTTCTATATCCCTTCTTTTTCTATAAAGACTTCTAACTTTTAATTAATTTAACACATTTTTGCATACTATGTACTATATTAAAGCTTCTAAAGTATACTTTAATTTTATATTCATATTGATATACTTTTACCTTGGTTCAATTTTTTTTTATTAACTAAGAATCCAAAATTATTTTAGTATTAATTATATATTATTCTATTATTTATGCTTGAATTTCTTGTATGTGATTTTTATAAAATATTTTTATCAACATTATTTAATAGAGAAGTATTAAAAAAATAATAATGAAATTATAGCTATTGTGTAAAATAGCTAATTTGGTATATGGTATAGTTAAAATATGATCGGCTAAAATAGAAAAATGGCTCTTTTAAAGTTATTTAGCAAATCTAAATAGCAAAACTGCTGTGAATGCTCTTAGAGGATGTGCATTAACTATCACCGGCTCAACACAGTTACCAAGAAGGATCATTTTTCGTGTCTGTTCTTAGACCAGGTCCTTGAACAAGTGGTGGATGATGTATATTATTGCTTCCTTAACGGTTATTTTGGATATAATCAAATCGAGATTGCGTACGAAGACTAAGAGAAGACTATCTTCATGTGTTCTTTTGGGACATTTGTTTATCGGAGTTTGCCTTTTGACATATGCAATGCACACGCTACTTTTTAAAAGTGCATGATGATCATTTTCAGTAACATGGTTGAGTAGATTGTCGAGGTGTTTATGGACAACTTCTCCATTTATGGAGATAATTTTGATGATTGTCTTGCCAATCTTGAGAGCGTCCTTCAAATATATGAGGACACTAATTTGGTGCTAAATTGGGAAAAGTGTCACTTATGGTAACACAAAGTACTGTTCTTGGGCATATAACCTCATCGAGTGAGATAGAAGTGGACCCTTTAAAAGTTGAACTCATTTAAAAGATTCCACCATCAGTCTTGGTTAAAGACATGAGGTCTTTTCTAGGCCACGCCGAATTTTATTGGTGGTTCATTCAGTCTATTGGCATTATTGCTAGACCTTTTTATCATCTCATTTCTATAGATTTTACTTTCGAATGGATACCCAAGTGTCGGGAAGCTTTCAATACATTGAAAAAGTTGTTCATCTCCACTTATATTATGCATTCTCCAGATTGGTCTCTCCCATTTGAGCTCATATGTGATGTAAGCGATTATGCTGTAGAAGTCGTGATGGGGCAGCGCCGGACTTTCAATGATACCCAAATCAACTATACTATGACTGCAAAGAGCTGCAAGCAGTGATCTTTGCTTTAGATAAATTTTACTCCTATATTGTGGGTTTGGCAATGCTATTTTCATAGATCAAGTGGCTTTTAAATACATCCTCATAAAAAAAGAGGTAAAGTCTTGACTCCTATGTTGGATATAACTCCTCCAAGAGTTTGATATAATGATTTATGACAAAAAGGGGTAGAGAATGTTGTTGTGGATTATCTATCCAAGCTTTCTAGCTCGACGCCTGATGACAACTCTCCATAAATCAAGGAGTACTTGCCTGATGGGCAGCTTTATGTTGTTATTGGTCATGACACCCCTTGGTTCGCCAATTTGGTGAATTATCTTGTCTCCATAGTTATTCCTTTGTACTGGTTCATGAACGATAGATGGAAATTCCTTTAGAATGCCCGTTATTGTTTTGGGAGGAGCCTTACCTCTATACGTATTGTTTGGACTAGATAGTTTGACGTTGTGTTTATGACGACAAAATTCTTGATGTCACAAAGCACTGCCAAACAGGTACTTCTGGAGGATATTTTTAAGGTCAGAAAGCTATAGTAAAGATTCTTCAATGTGGTTTGTAATGTTCCAGAAATTTCTGGATAGATTTTTCGCATTCCTAATAATATTATAGAAGTATGTAA